>CM040840.1:3037500-3180000 GCA_022828995.1 Vimba vimba
TGTGAATGCATGCTCTCTCTCTCTCTCTCTCTCTCTCTCTCTCTCTCTCTCTCTCTCTCTCTCTCTCTCTCTCTCTCTCATTCATTCATTCATTCATTCATTCAGTGAAGAAGAATAGACTTTTAGATACATAATGTAATGACATTTTCATGTATTTCATTTGCTGTATTTCTAGGCTTCTCTACACAGCAGAGTTAAGGCTGCTCTGTGCCTGCTCAAACTTCGGTGTAAAGACGTAATGCTGCATTAAAGCCAGACTGAACTATGCCTGCTATGACCCACCTCAGCCCCTAGTGTCAAAGTATACAGTTGATATTGCTGTGTAAATGAATAGATACCAAATTTATTCAACATTAAAAAGTCGGTGTAAAGACACCTTATGCAATCAATGCATATAGTTATTTCTAAAAATGTATAATAAAATGATGAACATGAATACTTATGGAACCTTTGCATATAAATATTTCAAAAATTTTTACTGAAAAAGGCTCACATTTGTGATTTAGCTTTACATATGAGTGAATAAACATTTCATAAAAAGTATTTTATTTTAAAAAAATTATCTATGTAAATAAGATTTAATATATGTTCTCTGAAAACATCTTAATACCTACATTTTTCTTAATTTTTAAACTTTATTTAAAACTAAATTTATTTTAACTCTAAATATATATTATTTCAGAGATAAAAAAAAAAGATCTTTACTGAAAAGCATATACAAAAACTGATAAAGAATAGGACATTTGCATTTTTGATAAATAAATAATTTTTTGATAAATAATTGTCCTTGTGCAACTGCAATGGCTGTTTGGCCTCTGTATCTGGTAGAAGCAGTCTCTTTGTTCCAGCTCAAAGCATGTTTGTATCTGACATGTTGGATTTCTTACTTTGGATGCATGAACTCGTCCACCAGCGTGACCTTCTCCACCAGGTCTCCTCCGATGCTGCGTACCAGGTCGTAGAAGTCGTTTTCTGTGTAACCTTCGGCTGGCAGCCAAAAAGAGATGTCATTGAAGAGCGGAGGGTACTTACTGAGAGGCTGCGATGGGGAGAAAAACAGAAGAAGAAATCTATGTTTTGGGGCATGTGTAGAGAAGCACAAGGATAAAAACAATATAAAGGGTGGAAATCAGGATATTAGTGTTGCTGCTTTTGTAAAAAGGCAGCAAAAGCAAAACAAATGTTAAAATACACCAATGCTATATACATCATTTAAATTCAAACACTTCAACCATGAAATTTGGTTTATTAGCCTGAAATTTAGCCTGATGGAGTTTTGGTGGAGGGAGAGATTAAACTTTTTGCTGACCAAGTGATGATTTAATTTTATTCCTCAGACAAAGCTATTACCAATAGAAATTCAAGAGAATATATATTTCTTTTTAAAAAAATACTGCATTTTTATTTTCCTCTCCAGGAAAAAGCCACTCTTCAGCTTTCTAATCATTTCTAAGTACTAAAAATACAATGCATGCAAGAATAAATTGATGCGAAAAGAGATTTTTGACAGTGCTTATTCAAAACCTCACTTTATTCAATCACTCAGCACGACACACACACACACACACACACACACAGACACACACACACACACACACACACACACACACACACACACACACACACACACACACACACACACGTCTTTTTGAGGACATTCATTGACAATGCAATCTCTAGTTCCTAACCCTAACCATCACAACTAAGTGCCTAAACCCTAAACCCTAACCCTACCCTTAACCCAATTATAACCTTATCCCTAAAACCAAGTCTTGACCCTCAAACAAGCATTTTTGGTTTTTGAATAAATGAAAAATGTAATAAAAAAAAGTAATAAATAATTTTGGTGCATCACCAACCAAAAACTAGCTTTGTCAGCGTGGAAGACCAAACCAAACTTGCTTAAACCTCAAGGCAACCACAAATCACCTTTTCTTTAGTAACCTATCAACCAACAATGAAAACTATGAATGCATTATACCCTATGGCAAAAATATGCCCTTGGTCATATCCAAATGTTCTTGATGTGAATGAAAATGCACCATAGAGATCATGTAAGCATTCTGTTAGTGTTTGTAAGGCTTCTAAAGTGTGGACAGTATGCTTGTCTAAAGAAAGCCTGCATTGCATTTCTTGTTTTTGGCGAGAAAGAGTGTGTGTGGAGGCTGTATGTGTGTCATATGGCATGTCTTATTGTGTGCAGTGATTCATTGTGTGTATGTTGTGCATGTTGCTCTCATAGGACACAGCAAAGCACACAAGGGCGGAGGAGAGCGCTGACCCCACGGTCATACCTCATTACCAGTGGAAAGAGAGACAGACAGAGAGACAGTCATATATAAACCCAGCAGAGCATCAGGCAAACTGACAAGCAAATCTCTCTCTCTCTCTCTCTCTCTCTCACTCTCTGAGTAATGGACAGTGGGCAGAGAGGGAGATGGGCTGAGAAATGACCTACAGCCCGAGAGAGCACAGGTAATCAGTCACACACACACTCCCTGCAGGACGAGCATCAAGCCTGCCTCATGCTACACACACCGCTATAAGAGGACCTGTTCAGTGTCTCAACCTTTAATAGACAAAGGTCACCCAACAATAAAGGACATGTATGACATACAGAAGGTCATGTTTGGAAAGAAGAGCATGCATGCCTCTGATGTGCTACAGCAATACAGAAAAAACAAAGAATCAGAAACAAAGAAAAACATGAAAGTTTCAAATACTTTCTCTTATCCTAGTTTAATGTTCATAGACCACTAGAAGTAAACCATCAGGGATTGATTCCCCTTAGAAAGCTTGAACACTGTGGCACTCTTGTTTGTTTGAGGGGCTTGGCAACACTGGCTCAGCCAATGGCGTGAGTCGGGGGCGGGGCTGCATGTTTGTCTGACCAATAGCAGATGCGGAGTGTTTTGAAACAAATAACGGCATATTTTTTGCTGAAACTACACTTTACCTTGAAACTACACGTCACCACTGAATTTGTGAATTTAGTATTTTCAGAGCAGCTTGATTGTCATGGTCTGTGCGCTTGCAGCTATGCTTATGACTGACTATTATGGGATAGCGTACTGCGTGTGTTCATTTGACCCCTAGTATAATAGCAAAGGGAAAAAAATACAAGATGGAGAGAGGCGGTGCAGAAAGTGAGGCACAGAATATGAATTTTTACTCAACGGCACTCATTGAGACTTGGTCTGGGAACCACGTGTACATTTTATCGTATTTGAGGCGTGGTTTACGAATGCCCAGAGCCGTTTATTGGGCGCTATGAATGTCTATCAAATGCGCCTGTACGTAGCTCATAGCCAATCGCTTCAATTATACCAGATGACGTATGTAGAGCGACAGAAATTCGACGAGGAAAAAGCATAGACTGAAAAGACGATGGGTCAAAGATTTATTTGTACACGATGGCGTTTAGCGAATATTACCGTTTGTGCAAGATAAATATGAGGGTAGAAGGTAACGTCGAGTCTGATGCCATGTTGGATCTATAGATATAAACAAACTGCTTCGGTGTCGTCATCGTCTTGCTGCTCCCTCCCCGTTCTGTGATTGGTTTTAGGGGAAAATCTGGTCCATGGTGTCCAGACTGCCTAGCAGCGTGAATAAAATCGCGCTGCGAGCAAGGCAGTATGGGGAAACCCAGGCTACAACGGCACAGCAAAACTTACAAAAAAGAGAAATACACACTGGAAAAAAAAACATTACTGGTTTGAAATCTGCTCAGCTTAGTCTAGATCCTTTTATGTATTGGTGAATGAAACATTTACAATATCTAATCAACATCTAAGACAGAATGCTAACAGATAGCCCTGACCCAAACTCACAACGAGTCTTTTGCAGCGTCTCCTGCAAGGCACAGATTTTTAATAACGCTTTCGTATCACTGATCTGTGTCTCGTGTTTTTAACCTCAAAAATTCATTTTTTTGCAATTGGCATCCTACAGTTAAACCTGAAGGCCTGTTCACACCAATGATATTGCTCTTATTGTGTCATTATTGGTATTGCTGTAGCATGGGACTCAAAGAATTAGAACGATTATTAAAAACTTAAATTGTTATCATCCTTGGTGTGAATGGCCCTTATGGTTACTCAGCGAGATCCTTATTTGTGAGAAATGCTGTTAATCTTACCTGGAAGGTGACAGGCTGATAGATGTCAGACAGGCGGAACTGCTTCAGGAAACGTTCATCGTCGCTCCAGAAAAGTCGGATATCTGGGATGCCGAACAGAACCATGGCCAACCTCTCCAACCCGAGACCAAAAGCCCAACCCATCTTATTCCCAGCTCCAGCTGCAGGAAATAACAACAACCGAATGAGACATGTACTCCATTTTAGTATGCGTTTCGTTGAGTGTGGCATTGTCATGAAAAGACAAATGTTTCAACAAGGACGACTGCGACTAGTCACAACAAATCAACACTAACCCAAAACCTTGACGTTCTTCTGTTGTGTCGCAGCATGAGCTTTCAGCGTATAAATATAAAATCCTTTAAGTCAACATGAAATCAGAACCTCAAATCTCAAGGAACGATTCTGACTGTATTGTGCACGATTCATCGGTTCATGTTATTTCAAATAAAGACTAAAATATTTGCTTTCATGAAAAAGTAATAACTTGCTCCTCTGTTTTGTCCTCTCCAAGAACAGTGTAATAGATTTTGATATGTAACGCATATTTTCACAAGCCAATCATTACCCAACTACTTTGTTTCAATAGGAAACATGTCAGATTAAAGAGGCCTCATTACGCCCTTTTTCAAAGTCTTGATTTTGTTTTTGAGTTCTAATAGAATAGGTTTTCAAGCTTGAATGTTCAAAAACACATTATTTTCCCCATATTCTCCATTGATGCAGCTTGTCTCTTCCCAGTCTGTAACGCTCTGGGGTGCGTTTCCCAAAAGCATCGTTAGCCAACTATGGTCGCAAGTACCGTCGTTATCAACAGAGTTCAACGAGTCTGTGTTTCACGAAACCATCGTTCCAACGAACATTCGCAAACAGCATCGCAAAGTTGTGTGTTTGGAACGAAGCAGTTTCTTGTTTGCATGACATGTGGACTCAATAAATCCTTATCTTGAGCAAAATAAGCAAGCTGACAATCAGTACAATCTGTGTCTTTATTTAGAATATACAAATGTCATTTACGTCTTTTAGTTTGTCAAGAGATTTAAGGCGTTGTTTTTGAAGAGTGCGCATGTGCGAACGTGCTCTAGTACGTAAGAACTATGATTGAATCTGGAAATAAAGAAAAAATAACTGAGAAAAAAAAAAAAATATATTCCTCAGATGCCATGTCTGTAAATTATAGCAAAACATCTAGCATTAATTTGATCTCAAACAGATTCATTAAAAGTAGTTATTACTCCACCACCTGAGTGACACCATTAACCAACGTGGTTGAACGACCAAAACAGTCGTGACTATAGCTAGTTGATTTCTTCAATGATGCATCGTACTATGGCAGTAAAGCAGCGAGTTACGTCACTGTATGGGAAACACACCGCTGTTTAGTTCTTGTCTCTATGAAGCCCCTTCTTCTGAAAAGCACACTGTGCACACTTTGCAGACCCTTTTCATGCTCAAACAGTAACATTATACACAAAAGAAAGCTGAAAGTTGAAAATGTGAAAAAAGTAAAAAAATGTCTGAATAGGTAAAATGTGTTGCTAATGGCATTTCACATTGACGTCAACTCAAGTGACAGCATTAAATTAATCTGCTTCAGATCCACAGGTAGAGGAATAACTAACTTGACATATCCCGTTGATTGACAGTCAGCGACAAGGCTGTGCGGCTCTCGGCAAGTCAACGTTTGAAATAGTGCTGCTATTTCTGATGTGATTATACTCATTACGAATTTTTATTTGCTTTGCAACCCTGTGTGACCTATGATGAGTGGAGGAGTGAGCAAACAGATTTTTTTTCCCCAGACTTTCCAAGCCTTTCACTCTCTCTCAAGCCACTGTTTAACCCAGTGAAGCATTCCTTCAGATGCGAAGGAAATGTGTTTTATATGTTAATGAAGGGAATGCTCAGGGGTCAAAATGCTCAGCCAGATGGGACAGAAATCGGAATAAATCTAACCCTCAGACGTACAAATCAATCAAGAGAGACATTAACGATTCCGATCTCTCTCAAGAGCACGGAATACTTTTTTTTTTTTTTCAAATACTCATTTTACTAATTGCAAAAAAATAAAATTAGTATGAAACTTATTAATTGTCTCCAAGCTTGAATAAGCACGACTTGAACGGGACCTTGAATTTTATTTAAATACATGATGTATCTAAAGGTGTTCGCCCATGAAAAAAGTGAATGCAATGTAGTGTTGCTAGGCTGTTTGGCCTAAGTAAGACTTTGGTGAATATGTCTGAATTTTGGATATCACCCCTATGAAAAACATAATTATTAACATCCATTGCTAAAGTGTCATGAATTGCAAAGCTAAAGTGAATCTGAAAAGCGATATCAACTAATAACAATAAGAAGAAATGTTTCTTTGGGAACACTTTATTTCGATCGTCCACTTCAGACATTCTGTTGACTATAAGTAACTTTGCAACTACATGTCAACTAACTCTCATTAGAGTATTAGTAGACTGTCTGATTAATATCTGATAACACTTTATATTTTTTTGGTCCACCAAAATATACTACTGTCTGACTATAAGTAACTTGCCAACTACAAGCCAACTTATTCTACTAACCCGAACCCTAACACCTAACCATAACCTAACAGGCTACTAATACTCTAATGAGAGTTGGTTGACATGTTGCAAAGTTACTTATAGTTAGTAGAATGTCTAAAGTGGACTATCGAAATAAAGTGGAACCGTTTCATTATCAGCAAATCAGCATATCAGAATCATTCATAAGGATCATATGATGCTGAAAATTCAGCTTTGCTCACAGAAATAAATTACATTTAAAATAGAAAGGAGTAATTTTATATTACTGTTTTCACTCTTACAATTCTTACTAACCACAAGTTTTTGAGTCTACAGGATTTTGTGTGCATTTCATGAAAAAGTCTGCTGCACAATTTGAGGTATCATTCATGTCCGCAACATGTTGTTAGCAATAGTCACGGTGACGCCTGCCTTCGCAAGCGGCTCTAATTACACGGATGATGATGTAGATGAAGGAAGACTCCACTACAGTTTCTCCGGCGCTGAGCCCTGGATTGATGGTCGGGCTGATTGCTATCACTCGTCTGTCAGTGGAAATCACGAGCACATCCAGGGAGATAAAAGAGAGGTGTAAAGCGTTGTGACACGGCTAAGAGTGAAGCGGAGGCTAAGCGGACGGGCGCCAACACACACACACACACACACACACAGTGAATGCCAGAGACGTCAGCCAGAAGCTGGCGTGAATCTCAGCTGTCACCAATGACCTCAGACGAACGCCACAGCCTTGCATATTCCCTCCCTCTTTGAGTCTATGAGGTCCATTGCACTCGTAGCCAATCGGAGCCAAGGGTGTGTGTGTGTGTGTGAGGGGACGTGGAGCGTGGGCTGCATTTGACGCCATTCACCTCGTGATGACATCAGCGGGGCTTGGCAGCTTTGACTCACAGCTTGACGCCTCTTTGCTTTCCCCTCCCTGCCAATCTCTCTCATTCGGTCTCCTCCAATGCTCACTCAAGTCTCCTGTTGTCTCCCTGTATTCCTCACTTTATGTGATGGCGTGATGACTCCGATCTTCAACCAGATGGAACTGGATAATATTATGATTGTCCAATCCAATCTGACTTCAGACCTATAATGCTGCCTGAATCATAATCATACACTGTTTGTTTGTTGGCCAGAGGAGAACTTGGGCCAGACTCTCCCAAGATCTTTTTCTCCATTCTGTCACCCGATGGAGTTTTGGTTCTTTGCCACTGTCGCCTTTTTCGCCTTTGTTGCCATTGGCTTTTGGCTTGCTTAGTTGGGGACATTAAATTTAACATTTAATTTAATATTCAACAATAATATTGATCTCCCTGTATTGACACCATTATGAGAACTGAACCGAGCCGGACGATGACATCACTGTTTTTTTTATATATATATATATATATATATATATATATATATATATATATATATATATATATATAAATGAACTAAATTAATAACTTTTTTACAACAAAAATTAAACATCATTGAACTTAAGCTGGACTGTAACGCTATTTTCTTCTGGAAACAAACTTTGTTGCATTATTTTCCTGTTATCTCTGTAAAGCTGCTTTGAAACAATCTGTATTGTAAAAAGCGCTAAATAAATAAACGTGACTTGACTTGACTTTATGTCCTTTCATCATCCCCGCCCCAACATGTCCCATTTTTCAGCCACTTTCTATCAGTTTTCTCTTGCTGCTTCTACTTCTTCACTTGATTCTTTAGTCTCTCAACACCTCTCTTGTGTCTTTTCCTCTGGTGTTGATGTAGAGTTTCACTAGTCGGCCCTCACCAGAAACACGCCGGCTGTTTTCAGCATTAATAATCATGTTTGACAACAGGCTGAACTGTAAAACAGCCGTTGACATGCTGGTCTAGCTTTGTTTAAGATGGCTGTGCTTACAGGCTTTGACTGGGGTCATATTATTTTATTCCCTCCTAAGGTCTACTTGCTTATTAAAGTTTAATAAGCAACCATTTCCCTCTTTCTCTCTGACTATTGTAATCAGTTAAATTGGGAGTTTGAAAATGGGGATCCTCAATCTGGAGGTGATTCTGGTGCACATATATTTGGTAGAACACAAATTTGGCAGAAACCAAACCAAACCAAACCAATCCAGCAAGAAAAAATAAAATAAAATAAGTTTTAACTCAAAGATCTCAGGAGCTCATTTAAATAGACAATATTTAATGATAACTTACAGATTTATATGCTCACAAGTCTTTGATTTCTATCTAGTTGCATTGATGTAAAACAAAGTAAAGGCCCTTAAACTGTATGTAATGATACATCAAATATAACTTACAGCAAGCGCCATGTACCACTTTGACCTCCACAAAAACGACAGATATCATTATGGGATTGTATGAGGTTTATAGGTAGCAAATGGGAAGTATACACACCAAACAGTAAAATTAATGAAAGCACAGCCATGCAATTGAGTTTAAAACACACACAAACAAAGTATGATTACACACCGTCACCAACCAAGTAATGTTACGCCATGTAAGTTGTTTAGCAATCATTGGCTGCGGTTTGAAATGTTTGACGTAAAACAAGGTCAAAGTGGTTTAAAATGTGTAATGTATCTCTAAATTAATGTGTGGGTAAACTTTGTGTCTTTATCATTGAAGAAAAACTGCTTGAATTACATTATTGAAACGCTTTCAGAGTTTTACAATAGACAGTGACTGTCATATGATTATTTTCCGTAGCATACTCCAAATATACTGTAGTTAACTCCAAAATGAATATGCCATGCCAAACATGCTAGGGTAGCGTTGTAGCAGACGTCCACAGAGTTCAAAGCATTGGTGAATGTTGATGCAAGTCATGTGAAAGAACCAAAAGAAATGGAAAATGTGAGACTTTTGGTGCATGTCTGTCAGCTTTGAGGTCATCTAATACGCTAAAAAAATAAAAAAAAATAAACCACTGACTCACATTAACAAATAGAAAATTATGGTTCATGACTATAATTGTAAATGGAATGTAAAAATGGGACAAGCACTTTGATGAAAATAGCCCCTTCACCTTTACCATTTGCTAGTTGGCTAAAAATGTCACAAAAAACATATATATATTACTAGTATAAAAAATACACTTGACATTTTACCTGTGCCCTATGTTTGAAAAAAGAAAAGTTCATTTCAGAGGACTGACTTTCTTTGATGACCGTTTTATAATCCTCTCTGGAGTATTTTTACTTTTTCACACATCTGTTTGTTTTAATCCTTCTTTCCACTTCAGTAATCACAGAGCAAATGCTTTTAATCATTAACCCGGCGAACAAGCAACACTATTTATCTATTGCTGCCAAGCCAGACAGACCAAACAGAAGAGGAGAGCTTTAAAGACGAAGACTCTCCGCTGGTAATGAAGGAGTCTCAATTTAGAGATTGGATTAAAATACTCTAAAACTAAACCGATCTTGTCTTCTCGTTTTTTTGTCACTGTACGCTAATTGGCTAATACTTTCCACTTGTCTGAGCATAAATTTCACAGAAAGCATAAGACATTACGATATACAAACAAGTTATACGTGTTATAACAAGTGGTCAGCATGCATGCTTATATTTTGAAACCCATTAATTTCACACTGAGAGAAAGAAAAACAGATTAGAAAACATAATCATCAGGTATGTCACTTAAATTACCATTACAAGAAAACAGACACCTGCAGTCCATACTAACAGAGAGCCTCATTTATTCTGTTATGAACACAAAATTACATTTGCATAGTGAAATTAAAATGGATTTTGCAGGGGGAATATTGGCTCACGCAGCTCCTTACTGAACCATTATCATATATTAGCTCTATAGGTTATTAACTACTGTAGTCGGCTTTGCAATTAAGTGCTTTTGTTACTGTGTGTCGATACAGGGAGTGTTAAACATTAGTTGAGGGTGAAAGGGTTTAAAGCTGTTGGAAATTAAACTTTTAGCAGGCTGAAAAGGTGGAAAGTACACTTTACACTGTATCACTTGGATTCTGGCAAAAACACAATGAATGAAAAACAAAAAAAATAGTATTATAAACATATAGTTTCAAACAAAATACCAACAATTATACTCTGGAGTACAATTTTAACATTCATTATTATTATCTGTCCCATGGTGAACCTTTTTTTTTTGTTTTGTTTTTTTTAAGAAAGTATGTTACTGTGGTAAAGATATAAATGAATAAATAATAATAATAATACTAATCTAAATAAATATATATATATATATTAATTGTATGAATAACATACATTTAACCACCCTTTATTTTAATGTGTCTCTGTTGCATTGTAATTGCACAAATAATTCTACGTAATATTAATTAACAACATATACTTACTACAGGTTTAGGGTTAGAGTTAGCTTTTGGTTTAGTTAATTGTGTATAATTTACTGTCATAATGTATTACCTACCAACCAACCAACCAACCAACCAACTAGCCAACCAATTTACCAACCAACCAACCAACCAACCAACCAACCACCAACCAACCAACCAACCAACCAACCAACCAACCAACCAACCAACCAACCAACCAACCAACCAACCAACCAACCAACCAACCAACCAATTTACCAACCAACCAACCAATTTACCAACCAACCAACCAACCAACCAACCAACCAACCAACCAACCAACCAACCAACCAAGTTTTATATCATGCCTTATCAGACCATGATTTTTCCAACCAAAGATCAGATTTACGTTTACCACTAACTCAGGTGTCTGCTAGGGTGCTATATACTATATCTTTATATATTGTTACGGCTCAGTTTTGTTTTGGGTTTTTATCTGTTGTCTTCTCTTTCTATAGGTTGCCAGATAAGGATCCACACCTGTCTTGAATTTGGGAATGTATTTAAGATGTCTGTCCTTTGTGGGAGGAGTGTTCTGATCCCTATCCTGCAGTTGTGTTCAGGAACTGGACCTTCATATTATTTTTCTCTTAATTGTTTGCTTATTTACTGTTGTACATCTATTTTCTTTATCATTTAACCCCGGGACTTAAATAAATATTTTGTTTCATATATTTTTGGATCCTGATCCCTTTCTTTTGTTACTTCCTTGAGCCGGAATGTAACAATATGAGCTCAATAATGGCGCTGAACAAATCGACCTGGAGCATCGCTGGCCAGAAACCCAGAGATGAAGAAAAGGGATGGCGCTTCAATGCATTATTGAATGGTCTAACAATATGATTGAGGGCAAATAACTTTTGTAGCGCTTGTTTTATTCATACAGATGATGAGAGGCAATTGGCCCTTTCCTGTGTCTTGGAGTATGATGGCTTTTGCTGAGAAGAAATGGTTACGGGAAAAGCCCAGAGGAGGCTGGAGGGGTGGAGAGGCCACGGACACAGCATCAGGATCTCCCCAGTCTCAGGGTCAGCCTGCCTTGTAATGAAAGCGCCAGTGACGTGTGACACAGAATACAAAAATGACCGCCTAGACGACCAGAATGAAAAGCAGGACTTCTGTGTGACGGTCAAAGCATTTACCAACAGGTCTTCAGAATGCTAGACCACAACTGATTTGAATCAGCGTTATTATATTATCACTGAGATACTGTACATACAATTATAGTTTTTATCAATACTTTGAATTCGTTTTTATTTTTATATTCATTGTGTATAATGATGAATGAAACTGCATGTTTAGACATTATTAATTATTAATTAATTAAACCTTAGTAAATTGGTGAAAAAAATTCAGTTAGACCAACATAAGAAAATTTAGTTTGACAAAGTTAAATTATACAAAGTATAACTAAATTGTGTTGATGCATCTAAACTGAAACTTAACTTTAAGTTTAATTTAATTTGAATGAACTAAATGCAATTGTGTGTAAAAAAAACTTGCTTCAATTAAATCAAGTAAGGGTAATAAATTAATTTTATGAGTGACAACAAGCAGCTTTGAGCCTAAATGAACAAACAAGTTCAAACAAGACGGACATTAATGGGACAGTCATATCACTTATTACACAGCTTTTCACAGCATAAATAAAGACTGGGATATGAAATATTGATCTGAGAAGAAACCTTGCCTGTTTATTATCTTACAATCCATTACAGTGAACAAATTTATTCTAGCAACAAGAAGAACACCAACAATATTACTGTAGTCCTAGTATTAATACTGAAGTTCTTTGGTTTCATTTTACATTTAAATGAAACGAGAGAGAGTGTGTCTATCCGCAGTGTGATATGAGAGACATGAATGAAGCGCCGGCCCTTAAATATCTGGATGAGTGTCATTATACAACATTGCTATTAACAAGAGTCACGATCAGCAAATAACTGACCTCGGAATGTCACAACTGACCAATAAGAATCAATCATTTCATATCATTTCAATCACAACACACTGGTCCAGCTGACCAATCAGAGGGGAAGGAGGAGGGGGGGCATCATAGAGACAGGAACTAAACGGGTGCGTTTCCCAAAAGCATCGTTAGCCAACTATGGTTGCAAGTTCCGTCGTTATCAACAGAGTTCAACGAGTCTGTGTTTCCCGAAACCATCGTTCCAACGAACATTCGCAAACAGCATCGCAAAGTTGTGTGTTTGGAACGACAGCTCTCGGCCTGTGGTTAGAAGCAGTTTCTTGTTTGCATGACATGTGGACTCAATAAATCCTTATCTTGAGCAAAATAAGCAAGCTAACATTCAGTACAATCTGTATTTTTTATTTAGAATACATACAAATGTAATTTACGTCTTTTAGTTTGTCAAGAGATTTAAAGCATCGTTTTTGAAGAGTGCGCATGTGCGAACGTGCTCTAGTACGTAAGAACGAGCCTATGATTGAATCTGGAAATAAAGCAAAATAACTGAGATAAATGAGAAATATTCCTCAGATGCCATGTCCGTAATTTATAGCAAAACATCTAGAACTGATTCGATCTCAAACAGATTCATTAAAATAAGTTATTACTCCACTACGTGTGTGACATCATTATTCAACGTGGTTGAACAACAATGGTGGTCGACAATATGATTTTGGGAAACAGTCGAGTTGATTTCTTCAATGATGCATCGTACTATGGCAGTAAAGCAGTGAGTTACGTCGTTGTACGGAGAACACACCTCAGAGCGTTACTGACAGACTGGGAAGAGAGGAGCAGCAACAATGGAGAATATGAGGAAAAATAATGTGTTGTTTTAACATTCAAGAATGAAACCCCTTTTCTAGTAGAGGCCAAAAAACAAAATCAAAATCAATTTCACATTAACTCTGCAAAAGGGCATAATAAGGCCCCTTTAAAAAAAAATAAAAAAATAAAAAAATAAAAAATCTATTAGTGCAGCTAATTCAATGTCATTTTTTCTTTGCTTGTGATGCTCAAGGTGCTGTTTTCTAAATGCCATGGTCTTTTTTTGACTAGGACTAAACTTGGGATATTCTAAAAAGTGAACCTCTAAGAATTAACAAATTATCCAATTAGCATTTGGTGCTCAACGCCATTTAATCTGCTTTGAAATCCTCTGAACTCAAACATTGACCTCTGCTAAAATCTTGTCTGACAGCGTCCTCATTTATCTCCATCTTATTTCGCTGTCCTCTGGAGCCTTTTTTGTTGTGCCATGCTCATTTTGTCCTCTACTTAGAGGACGATGACAACCAAGTTCCTTTTATAAACCGCAGCAGCAAGTACAGCTAATTATTCATGAGAGGTTGACAATGTGGCTTAACCTCCTCTAAACGCTGGATAAAAACTAAGCCATGTCAAGTTCCACTTTCGCTAAAACTTCCTCTGTTTGGCTCACGCTGCCATTTGCATTTAATCCTCTTCAAATTAAAGGTTGTTTTTGGCATTGTGTGCGTGGTTAGCGCTTTGATACACGCGGCTAGTTCTTTGCATGGCATTGCATGGTATTAAAAAGTGTGCTACCTGTCATAAAGAACGGCTTTTCATTTTCAAAACATTTAATAAAGAGTTGCACCTCTGAGATCGCAACCGAAACCTCATATGGATAAACAGATATGTTAGCATGCTTGGTTCATTTACCAACTTATTACATCTCAATTAGTGTGTCTTGGCTATGCGGGATGATTGCTCTGTCTGGCTGCACTCTGGTCCCACCGCACCAGATGCCTGGGGACATGAAACCCCAACACTCACACTGACATTTTCATTCTCACTTCTTTCTTAGAGCTCCACACAGTTACTCTCTATCTTCCGAACACTGAGAAAGAGAGCAGCAAACCAACCAAATTTAGACTAGGTCACGTCTTGGTCACGACCTGATCAACCGGTTCACTTTAAGCAGATGAAAATTCCTGCTAAAGCAGCATGATACATATTGCATGAGACGGGAAAAATGTATGTGGATAGAGAATATACAACAACATTGTTGAGTTTTTGATGCTGATTGCTTGGCACATGTTCCAGAGGTGTTGATTAATTTTCTACAAATGGCACTTTTCACGAAGAGGCTACAAAAAAGGACCTGGACATCTTTAGAAAACTAATCAATTTCAATAATGCAGTTCCTAACCTTCAGATGTTGATAATCAACCTCAGGATGTCACACTAAATATTATGATTTTTTTTTTTTTTTCTGTTTATTTTCCAATAGTGGTTTGCCCACATTTGTTAATCTAAAATCTAAATACTAAACATATGTCTAAAACAAACTCCGATTTATTGGCAATTAAAGGTTAATTCAAGTCAAGGTCAAGTCACCTTCATTTATATAGCGCATTTTTACAATACATGAATGAATGAATGAATGAATGAATGAATGAATGAATGAATGAATGAATGAATGAATGAATGAATGAATGAATGAATGAATGAATGAATGAATGAATGAATGAATGCATGAATGAATGAATGAATGAATGAATGAATGAATGAATGAATGAATGAATGAATGAGGCACTTATATAGATTACAATACAGATTTTATACAGATTGTTTCAAAGCAGTGATAACAGGAAAATAATGCAACAAAGATAGTTTTGGCTGTATAGCAGCTCTAGAAGAAAGGCATTGTCCAGTTTAAGTAAGTTTTTAACTGATTCATTTTTGTTGTAAAAATCATTAGTTATTAACTTAGGGGCTGCTTACACGACACAGTTTTCAGCTGAAAACAGAAAACTTTGAATGCGTTCTGGCTGTTCATTTACACGACAGCGGTGCTTTGGTGGCCTGAGAACACAAACTATGAAGTAGTTTTGAAAGCGATACAGTTATCATTAAAAAATGTGAATCTGTGAAAGCGGTGACAGCGTGCACATGCACATTACATGTTTAGTCTACAGGCATGCGCGTTTGAATGCGTATGTGCGTGAGCGTGTAGTCTTTCTTTACAAAGTGACATTGCCAATTACTTGTCTGGCCTGCATAATATAGTCATTTTGAGTAATTCACCCAAAAATAAAAACTATCCCATAAATCACTCACCCCTAAGCTAGGTGTATATGACTTTCTTCTTTCAGCCAAACATAATCAGAGTTATATTAAAAAAATATCCTGGCTCTTCCAAGCTTTATAATGGCAGTGAATGGTACCTGAGATATTGAAGCCCGAAAATAGTGCATCCATCCATCATAAAAGTAATCCATACAACTCCAGGGGTTAATAAAGGCCTTCTGTAGCGAAGCAATGCGTTTTTGTAAGAAAAAATATTTTATATTTATATTTAAATAACTTAATTTCATATTTATAACTTTATAAACTATAATCACTGGCTTCCGGTAACGGCAGTACGCAAGTCTAGTTCCGACTCTCATACGGCATTATAATCACTATAATTACAGTGCTTTTATTATGTACTGAAAGCGTGCCAATTTAACAACACGCAGTCAAGCTCTATATTCCAAACTCAAAACTGAACAGTGAACCAGGTCACAGTCTAGGACATGAACTGTTGTACTGGGTGAAAAGTCCTGCAAAAGCAATGCAACACACTGCATAAAATGGGGCACCATTTGCATTAATACAACCATGTACATGTTTTGAATCTACATGTGAAAATGGGTGATTGTTTTAAATCTGAGTACATCCATTTATGAGTAATGTACCTTTCTTCACTAATTGAAAGCTGGTACATGCACTGAACACAATGCACTGTCTCATTACATTACATCCAAAAGACTCCAGCATATGAACTGAAGTGTAAATTGTAATAGATCTTTGAAAATATATATTTTTTGCTCTTATTTTAATCAGTATTTTTTATGTCTGCACTTCAGTGGAAGCTGGAAGGGGGCACAAGGGTCATAAAAGACCCCAATTGCAAGACTGATGATCAAATTAAGTCATTATTATTAATTAAATCTCCAAGCATGTGTAATATAAAATGTATGCTCACAATTCACTTGATTTGTCTTTGCAATCCATTCGCATTCTAAGAGATATCATTAATTCTTCATTTTCTAGTGATGCATTCCTTTCCTTATTTTTCTTCTTTTTTAAAAAAAAAATGAAGCACAACATATATTGCATTGTGGGTAGGGATAAATGAAGCACAACAGATATTGCATTGTGGGTAGGGATGGCTCGCACCACAATAATGACCCTTGACCATGAATGTGCAGTCAGATGAAAATCAGCAGCAAACAACGTCCAGCAAGGGTTGAATTTGAATTCTAATGATCTTCGCGACATGTCTTCATATTCCATTTCATCTTAGGGGATTAAAAAGATATTCTCTTTGATAATAAAGTTGAGGGCATCTTGTTGTCCATAAATTCAGATTACATATCGTAAACAAAAAACTATGCAAAGTCACCACCTGGTCTCATAAATATTCGATGGAGATGTTCCCATCCCATGTTGCCCATCTAACTAAGTGCAGGCAAACAAATCCACACTTTTCCCTGAAGTGTTAAAAAATGGGATGCAGCAAATTTGTCTAAACTGCTCTCATTAATGAGCGGTTCAATAAAACTGTGAAAAAAATCCAAGCATATGGTTGTACTTGGACTGTTGCTATGATACCAAACTTGCATATTGCCGTAGTAATCGAAGAAATTGCAGTGAGATGGAAATGATTGATTTGTTCAGACTTCCATTATATCAAACAGTCTCGGCTCATAAATATGCAGCAAAGCCAAATAACTGGATCAATGGCTGTTATAATTATATAGCAGAGTGAGAGTGAAACAATGATACAAGCAATCAAACGCAGAGTGCAATAGTTAAAGAACCAACAAATGCCTTCCAACAGTCATATATATCCATCTAATTCATACATTATTCATTCACAAATGTTCTCAAAGAGATAGTCTACAAATTCTCCATCAAACAATCAAATTACTGCAGTTGAAAGCAGCAATCAGTAAGTTCGGAAGCATGTGGGAAGATGAGCAAAAATGGCCTTAAATGGGACATTTGGCACAATAGATTCTGTGGTTACTGCCTCTATCCACAATGGTACAATATTTACTTGAAGATGCAGAGATGTTTGAAGTGTCTATGAAGGCCCTCCTTTTGGGAAATGTCCCGCCATAACCGCCAGTTTCTCAACCAGGCCCCGCCCCTTTATTCTGCATAATAAATTATTTAAATGAGGAATATTGTGACGCGTTCATTCCCGGAAGGAAACTCAAGACTGCAATGGAGGTGTTTCAGGGAAACAGTGACACTGATATAGAGAATAACTCCCGCTGGAGGGACTTTGCAGAGCTTTTCATGCTTTCATGCAACATTACACACTAAAGAAAGTTGAACATGTACAAAAGCATAATAGGACCCCTTAAGAAACTCAAATGTACAAACAAGCTTACTAGCTGAACCTAGTCCCAAACCTATGAGGCTTTGCCAAAAACCTTTCCACTTGGCATCACTCAGAAAAAAAATAAACCTGTGGTTTCTGCGGTGCCCTAGTGAACTGACACACAAATTATGCAATTACATGTAGAGGCTAATTATCACATGGATCTCCAGAACATCTACAATAGTAATGAGTTTTTTTCTCTAACCACAGACATGGAGCAGTGGTTTCCTCACAGTGTGGTGTGGCATGACAGCTAAAGCTTATGGGTTCATCTAACCGGAAGGTTTCTGGCTTGATCCCCGCAAGCCAAGAGCCATTTAACCCAGGGTTGCTTCAGGGGGCTGGTTCGAGTAACACATGTATGAGATGCTAAGGATAAAAGCATTTTCTAAGTAACTACACTTAAAACCAAAGACACTAAACATTGAGAATACATGAGAAATCATGAGAAATTAAAAAGAGGAAAACAACAAATCAAAAGAAATGAAAAATAAAACAACAAAACACAAGACAAAACAAAACACAAATCAAAAAAAATTAAAAAGAAAAGAAAACAACAAAAAACACAAATCAGAAGAGATGAAAAAGAAAACAACAACAACAACAACAACAACAACAACAACAACAACAACAACAACAACACAAAACAAAATGAATAAACAAATAAAATAACACCCCGGGCCTTTGCTTATTGACAAAAGTTTTACATGGTATTTGAAAGTCCATTACGTGAAACTTAAATGGATCTTTTCGTTGCATATAAAAGATGATAATTAAAACTTAAACATTTAAACATTTAAAACTTAAAATTAAAATAGAAATAATAATGTATTTTGATTATTGCAAATCCATATATGGCATATACTGTATAATGTCTTAAAAAACTTTTGTTAAAAAAACACCTTGTAGTCTTACTTTGATAAGAATAACTCACAAATTACCATAAATAAGTAATTCAATAATCGAGACTTGAATGACCTTGAGCTAAATGAGCACATGCATATGACCTTAAGGTGTGATATTCTTATAACGTGTGGGCATCGTGCCACACGTCAGGTGAAAGAGGCTTCAGGTGGGCATCGTGCCACACGTCAGGTGAAAGAGGCTTCAGGTGAGCATCGTGCCACACGTCAGGTGAAAGAGGCTTCAGGTGGGCATCGTGCCACACGTCAGGTGAAAGAGGCTTCAGGTGAGCATCGTGCCACACGTCAGGTGAAAGAGGCTTCAGATGGGCATCGTGCTACACGTCAGGTGAAAGAGGCTTCAGGTGGGCATCGTGCCACACGTCAGGTGAAAGAGGCTTCAGGTGAGCATCGTGCCACACGTCAGGTGAAAGAGGCTTCAGGTGAGCATCGTGCCACACGTCAGGTGAAAGAGGCTTCAGGTGAGCATCGTGCCACACGTCAGGTGAAAGAGGCGTCAGGTGGGGATTGTGCCACACGTCAGGTGAAAGAGGCTTCAGGTAAGCATCGTGCCACACGTCAGGTGAAAGAGGCTTCAGGTGAGCATCGTGCCACACGTCAGGTGAAAGAGGCGTCAGGTGGGGATTGTGCCACACGTCAAGTGAAAGAGGCGTCAGGTGGGCATCGTACCACACGTCAGGTGAAAGAGGCTTCAGGTGGGCATCGTGCCACACGTCAGGTGAAGGCTTCAGGTGAGCATCGTGCCACACGTCAGGTGAAAGAGGCTTCAGGTGGGCATCGTGCTACACGTCAGGTGAAAGAGGCTTCAGATGGGCATCGTGCTACACGTCAGGTGAAAGAGGCTTCAGGTGAGCATCGTGCCACACGTCAGGTGAAAGAGGCTTCAGGTGAGCATCGTGCCACACGTCAGGTGAAAGAGGCGTCAGTTGGGGATTGTGCCACACGTCAGGTGAAAGAGGCTTCAGGTGAGCATCGTGCCACACGTCAGGTGAAAGAGGCTTCAGGTGGGCATCGTGCCACACGTCAGGTGAAGGCTTCAGGTGAGCATCATGCCACACGTCAGGTGAAAGAGGCTTCAGGTGGGCATCGTGCCACACTTCAGGTGAAAGAGGCTTCAGGTGGGCATCGTGCTACACGTCAGGTGAAATATGCTTCAGATGGGCATCGTGCCACACGTCAGGTGAAAGAGGCGTCAGGTGGGGATTGTGCCACACGTCAGGTGAAAGAAGCTTCAGGTGAGCATCGTGCCACACGTCAGGTGAAAGAGGCTTCAGGTGGGGATTGTGCCACACGTCAGGTGAAAGAGGCTTCAGGTGGGCATCGTGCTACACGTCAGGTGAAAGAGGCGTCAGGTGGGGATTGTGCCACACGTCAGGTGAAAGAGGCTTCAAGTGAGCATCGTGCCACACATCAGGTGAAAGAGGCTTCAGGTGGGCATCGTGCCACACGTCAGGTGAAAGAGGCTTCAGGTGGGGATTGTGCCACACGTCAGGTGAAAGAGGCTTCAGATGGGCATCGTGCCTCAGGTGAAAGAGGCGTCAGGTGGGGATTGTGCCACATGTCAGGTGAAAAAGGCTTCAGGTGGGCATCGTGCCTCAGGTGAAAGAGGCTTCAGGTGGGCATCGTGCCACATGTCAGGTGAAAAAGGCTTCAGGTGGGCATCGTGCCTCAGGTGAAAGAGGCTTCAGGTGGGCATCGTGCCACATGTCAGGTGAAAAAGGCTTCAGGTGGGCATCGTGCCTCAGGTGAAAGAGGCTTCAGGTGGGGATTGTGCCACACGTCAGGTGAAAGAGGCTTCAGGTGGGCATCGTGCCACACGTCAGGTGAAAGAGGCTTCAGGTGGGGATTGTGCCACACGTCAGGTGAAAGAGGCTTCAGGTGGGCATCGTGCCATACGTCAGGTGAAAGAGGCTTCAGGTGAGCATCGTGCCACACGTCAGGTGAAAGAGGCTTCAGGTGGGCATCGTGCCACACGTCAGGTGAAAGAGGCTTCAGGTGGGCATCGTGCCACACGTCAGGTGAAAGAGGCTTCAGGTGGGCATCGTGCCATACGTCAGGTGAAAGAGGCTTCAGGTGAGCATCGTGCCACACGTCAGGTGAAAGAGGCTTCAGGTGGGCATCGTGCCACACGTCAGGTGAAAGAGGCTTCATGTGGGCATCGTGCCACACGTCAGGTGAAAGAGGCTTCATGTGGGCATCGTGCCATACGTCAGGTGAAAGAGGCTTCATGTGGGCATCGTGCCACACGTCAGGTGAAAGAGGCTTCAGGTGGGCATCGTGCCACACGTCAGGTGAAAGAGGCTTCAGGTGGGCATCGTGCCACACGTCAGGTGAAAGAGGCTTCATGTGGGCATCGTGCCACACGTCAGGTGAAAGAGGCTTCATGTGGGCATCGTGCCACACGTCAGGTGAAAGAGGCTTCATGTGGGCATCGTGCCACACGTCAGCACATCTGTTTGTCATTCCGGCAGCATCAGCTCCATTGACTGCTGAGTCAGGCGTGCATTCACTGCGCTAACATGTGGAGGCTCCCACACACACACACACACACACTTCAACACAGTGCATTGAGTTCAGACGTGAAGACACGCATAGCAACCGTGCAGGGACGCAACCGATCACTTCACACTCAAAAGACGCAAAAAATATTATTGCTATTACACTTCATATTACAAGGTTCATAATTCTCTATGACATAAAATAGATTCACACAAAAATATAAATAATGTCTTCCATTTACTCATCCTTATTTCAAAATCACTTTTCTTTCTTCAGCAGAAAACAAATAAAGATATTTTGATAAACATTTCAACTGTTTTGTCCATATTATGAAAGTCAATGGGGTCCAAAACTTTCAAGCTCCAAAAGGGACATAAAAGTTGTATGAAATAATCCATATGACATTGATCAATGCACGCAAACAACACAGTGCGAGTCTCAGTCTGCATTAAATGGAAATTCACCCTATTTATTTTTCTAAATGCATCTTATTCATGTTATTGTAAACAATTCATCCATGCATACTGCATATGTTTCTTTTTTCTTTTTGAGCCCATATGTTTTAAATCGAAATGACAAAACACTTCAAAAAATGAATCAAGTTGCAGTCTGTCTCAGCGGGATGCATGTCACAATATGAAAATATCTGTTGCATCCTCTGATCCATGACCATTTTAAACCAACCTAAAATGGTTATAGCTAACTAGACCAGTTACATCAGGTGTATAACAGCTTGGCCAGACTGGAAGACCAGCTAAAATAGTTGAAACCAGCTAATCATCTTAGTTTCAGCCATTTTGTTTAGCTGGGTATCAATTGGAAATACCATGGACACCATGATAACCTTGTATGATAACTATTTTCATGTAAGTGAGGATAGGAGCAGGCTTCACTCAGTGCATATACTTATAAACTTTAAGAGTGCTGGCCTGGATAATTAGAATATGTAACGTAGGAGAGAGGCCGCACTATGCATATATACTTTTATTTGCACAGACGCGTTTCGGCGCGTGCCTTCAGGTTGTACACTGAAGGAGGCACGCGCCGAAAAGCGTCTATGCAAATAAAAGTATATATGCATAGTGCGGCCTCTCTCCTACTTTATCTCCTACTTTTTTCCAAATTTTCATGTACCATAGTGTTCACACAGTTCTCCAAAGAATTCTGTTATATTCCCATGGTCCACATCCAAAACCACCCCAGGCTCATTAGATAAACGTGCCTGTTGTTACATTATGATATTGCATTGTTGTATGCATCTCCCATGTTTTGTGACACTTTTAAAGTGAATTGTCCAGTGAGTGCCACTGAAAGCGTGTCCATCTGAAACAAAGGAACTTAAATCTGGCAGCATTTTGTTATGTTGGCTGTTGTAAATATCATAGCAGTTCAGAAATGAAGCGTTCAGTAAGTGTCACTAAAAGGTTAATACTGTGTCACGTTTGAAAATAACCCTAAACCTAACCGATAGTGTAAACAAAAGCAAACCTAAGATTAAAATGCATTTGCTGACTGAACCATACAATTTTAGCTTGCTTCTGCAAGTCTAGTGTGCATTTCAGCTGGAAACTGCAGAGAACTCAGTGGCATTTTCCTCCAAGGAGCAGTGCTTTCCTTAAAAAAAAACTTGGATGAGAAAATAATGCAAATATTATGAAATATGGCATTAAAATGTGTATAATCAGTCTGCATGAATAAATAATGGTGTTAATGGAAAGACCAATTAAAAAGTTAAGAACTCAACCACAGATTCCACCACTTTATGTCATGTAAAATCAAAGCTGAAGTGGCTTGAAAACATGATCTGTGAGGGTTTTTTAGTGAGTAGTTGGTGAAATTAAAGGTACATCTTGTGTCTGTAGCCATCATGTGGTGTTTACTGAACTTTAATGACTGTTGATCCAAAAAAACAACTTGAAAAAAAGTACATCAGTTCTCAAATAAAATAGTTGTCAACTAAAATTTGTTACTGTGTTCTTATAGTTAATCTAAAAATGATTTAACGGCATTAACTTGATGAGACATATACTCGGCTTTAATAAATACAACATTAATTACATTGTTAATGCTAAAAAAAACAGATAACTATATTGAATTGTTTTACTGGCAACAGTAAGTGTAACTGGAACAATATTTATATAGAGTTAAAAATAAAACAAATATATACAATAAAATAAATAAAAAACAGTGAGGACTTCGCCTTCGGTTTACAGAAAATAGCAGACACACTTGTATCTCTGATTTAAAGATAAAAAATATTTTACATGCCTAAAATAAGCAATTCCAAAGTACAACAAGGATATGAATGTTATTTGACAAATGTAAAATGTGTTTTTCATCTGATCTATTTCTTGTGACCACAAGCTGTTGCATACAAAACAGCCACATGCATATTACATAACACACATCCGCACAACCGGTCCGAGTGAGATGAACTTGATTATCCCGGCTGAAATTGAACATGCTACATATCACTAGCAGCTGTGGGAGCTTGTCTAAATGGGATGTAATTTACTCCTCATTACACAATGCAAGCCCTAGGCACTACGGCAAAGCCTTCGTTTCAGAAAATAGGCCAGAGAAATGCATAACACAGCGAGGGAAAACACAGAGTATATCTCATTCACTCATTTTCCTCTGCTTCTTCATTGCCTTCTTTTCTCTTTTTGTCCTTTTAATGACTCTATCCGCAAAAGTGTCCAGTTCTATTTGTCCCGCTCTCTCGGGTGCGATGGCTGAAATGGAACAGTGCACAAGCAAATGTTTGCACTAATAGTACAAACCCCGGAGACCAGACGTACAGGAGACAACTGTAACTGAGTGTGTGTGTGTGTGTGTGTTTGCCTTTTAAGAGGAAGAGAAGGCAAAGGGATGGATGGATGTTAAATAGAAAAACAGATAGACAGATAGATGGATGGATGGATATTAATATTAGCTGATAGATAGATAGATAGATAGATGATAGATAGATAGATAGATAGATAGATAGATAGATAGATAGATAGATAGATAGATAGATAGATAGATAGATAGATAGATAGATAGATAGATAGATAGATAGATAGATAGATAGATAGATAGATAGATAGATAGATAGATGATAGATAGATAGATAGATAGATAGATAGATAGATAGATAGATAGATAGATAGATAGATAGATAGATATATTTTAGACAGAAAAACAGATAGACAGATAGATAGATAGATAGATAGATAGATAGATAGATAGATAGATAGATAGATAGATAGATAGATAGATAGATAGATAGATAGATAGATAGATAGATAGATATATTTTAGACAGAAAAACAGATAGATAGATAGATAGATAGATAGATAGATAGATAGATAGATAGATAGATATATTTTAGACAGAAAAACAGATAGATAGATAGATAGATAGATAGATAGATAGATAGATAGATAGATTTTATACAGAAAAACAGATAGACAGATAGATGGATGGATGGATATTAATATTAGCTGATAGATAGATAGATAGATAGATAGATAGATAGATAGATAGATAGATAGATAGATAGATAGATAGATAGATAGATAGATAGATAGATAGATAGATAGATAGATAGATAGATAGATAGATAGATATATTTTAGACAGAAAAACAGATAGACAGATAGATAGATAGATAGATAGATAGATAGATAGATAGATAGATAGATAGATATATTTTAGACAGAAAAACAGATAGATAGATAGATAGATAGATAGATATATTTTAGACAGAAAAACAGATAGATAGATAGATAGATAGATAGATAGATAGATAGATAGATAGATAGATAGATAGATTTTATACAGAAAAACAGATAGACAGATAGATAGATAGATAGATAGATAGATAGATAGATAGATAGATAGATAGATTTTATACAGAAAAACAGATAGATAGATAGATAGATAGATAGATAGATAGATAGATAGATAGATAGATAGATTTTATACAGAAAAACAGATAGATAGATAGATAGATAGATAGATAGATAGATAGATAGATATATTTTAGACAGAAAAACAGATAGATAGATAGATAGATAGATAGATAGATAGATAGATAGATATATTTTAGACAGAAAAACAGATAGATAGATAGATAGATAGATAGATAGATAGATAGATAGATAGATAGATAGATTTTAGACAGAAAAACTGATAGACAGCTTTTGTAATACAAAGGTACATTATTTATCGTGCCAATAAAGTACTAAAAGACACTGCAACTGAGAAAGACAAAGGGTGAGGGAGAGGAAGCAGAGTCTGACTGACTGATTAAAAAACTGCCAGCTCGTCAAAAACGAAGCATCCTGACAGAAGCGCTGTAATGAGGCCAAAGACACATGTGCGTATGAAAGAGAGAGCTTTAAGCGGAGCCGGTCACAACTGGCACATGATTTATTCAGTGCGGGAGGGCGGGGGTATTAAGGATTAAGACTAAGATTGAAAGTGCCACCTGAACCAGAAAGGGAGCTCAGCTGGTACCCTTCCCACCTACCAGCCGGCCCCCGCTCCCCTGCCGTCCCAAAGGCCCCGGGGCGGGTGACTTGAAGGGCCGTTAATTGTCACCAAACACGGCTTTAATCACATTCCCCGGGCCCCCCGCCCTCTGGGGCGTGACTAAACCACAACCACGCCGCTGACACGTGCCGTCATTAACGCTGGGTCCCATATGCCGCGGACAGCCCCGGCGAGGTCCCACAGGGCTCCGTTCTGGGCCCATTGCAGAATTGATGTGTCCGGGGATTACACGCCGCGCTCTAATGAATAACTAAGTGGATCTACCAAACCGGTGCCGCACTGTTACCCCTCCTCCCCTTTCATTAGTCAAGCTCCGCCCTTAAACCAAACACACCACCTCTGGCACACTTACTCCACGCTTAGCATATGGCGGTCA
Organism: Vimba vimba; assembly: GCA_022828995.1. Classification (NCBI taxonomy): domain Eukaryota; kingdom Metazoa; phylum Chordata; class Actinopteri; order Cypriniformes; family Leuciscidae; genus Vimba; species Vimba vimba. Next base: position 3,064,246 of record CM040840.1, read on the forward strand.
TGCTCAGAGACGAATAAATAACCTTTCAACTTCCCAGGACACCCCGTTCCTGTTTTTTCTCCACCCGTTCTCTCCCGTCCCCGTACCCCCACACATTTAATGCTGTCTTGCTGGCAGCTTTTTATTGTACCACTGCTCTGAAGAGAAAAGAGGGAATGTGTGAGTGTGGATGGGTGTGTGAAAAAAGGGGGGGTGCGAGAAGACTGAATGAGAAGTTGCTATAGCAACGGAGCCACACTGCTCTGCCGCAGTGAAGAAAGGCAGAAAGAGAGAGTTGGAGGAGTGAAAATGAGAATGGAGGGGGGAGTGAAGAACAGAGGAGAGGATTTGACAGAATCCCTGCAGTCCAGAGAGGAGAGGGTTGGGACATCGAGAGAAGTCAAAGAGGAGACTGAGTGCGCGCGGGTTTGTGTTTGCGTACGCATGACGATAGTCGATGCAGATGAGGGCCAGTTTGTCAGCAGTTGTGGAAAAACTCTGAGACACCAGCAGTTCCACTCTTTTTGGCCAAATGAACAACTGATAGCGCTGAATGTCATTGCCGGTTGTCCACGGCAGTTCCAGAAATGTGAATGCTGATGCCTGGGGAGAATGAGGATAGTTACACTTGGTCACTTCGTTGCATTTTTACTGCTCTGACAACAAAATCATAATGAAAAGACCAAATGTAAATGCCTTCCAAGATGCATTTGATAGTAATATGATCACTCAAATCATTTTCTGAAGATGCAACAAGACCAAATATATATATATATATATCTAACCCCATATATCTATATATCTAAACCCTCCCCTCCAACCATATTTTATATTGACAATATCTGAGGACTCATTTTGCACTAAATTACCTGATACTACAATGGTTTTTAGACATGGTGCCATGGGAATACCAAGTTTTTTCTTTTTTAACATGTACTGTGGTATTCTTGGACATACTATGGAGTACCATGTACACTAGGGGTGTAACTAAACCCTCATGTCACGATTCGAGACATATCACGATACCAAACTCACGATACGATATTATTGCGATACTCCATGACATATGGTAAAAAGTTAACAAAAAAATTACTGTTGATTAAAATGCAAAATTTTGTATTACATTGTAGGTGTAAATGAATAAGCTTGGACTTGGTGCTGGAAACCCAATGCACAGGACAATAGAGACACCAGAATAAAAATATTGATGATTCTGGAGCTGAAAATAGAGAATTATTTTAGACGAATATTCTCTGTCACTGACTAGATTTATTTAAAATAATGTAGGCCACTTTTTACTGGTAACATAAGACATTTGGCATTATCAGGACCCACACATATTCCCCCACTGCATTATTATGAATTTTATTCAACATTATATATAGCAGTTTGATGTAGTACTGACACTAAAACTCCGAAAACCTACATTTTTTCGTCACACAGAAATGTTATTTTGGGTGAACTAAACACAACACACATTATCACTATCCACGATACATATTATTGCATTTTTGTATTGCGTTATATTGTGACACGATATATTGTTACACCTGTAATGTACACTGAACCACTGAATAAGTCACACCGTGGTATTACTATCTGACACCATTAGAATTTAATTTATGGCTACAGTACTTGTTTGTAAGGGTATTTTCCAGCCAGATCCACAATGCATTGAGTAGACACCTGTCAAAGACTTAGCAGACCCCTGGCACTTCAGTAGTGTGAAACACTCTTCCTGTTAATGGCTTCCAATTAAAACCTTCAAATGCCAATTTTGTTGTCATATTTCAATAAATAAATGAAAGCCTTCAATGGAAGTGCGAGGCTGCGCCGTAGAGCTTCTGACAGATATTTAGTTAATAAGCCATTTTATTAGACACAAATTGTGTGGGTTTGTCGAAATTCATTATAATCGTACAATGAAAACTTTGATTAAACAAACGGCGTAACCTAGACAGGAAGGCACCGTTTGCCAGAATGACACCCGTGAGCGGATTCGTCTGAGCAGAAAAGCCTCGAGGAGGAGAGCAAGGCCCGCTGACAGCTGTCTCGAGACACCAGGGCTTTGTTTACCCAGTTGTGAATATGCATTGCCACTCGAGTGGGTGTACACAAGGATAAAGCAGTGATTGAGTACAAGCAGACAGAGCAGGAAGAGACACACACACTCAGTAATCTGTACTCGTGTCAGGCACAGCACTGTGAAAGACACCAACTTCTACTAAAGTCCAATCAAATCAGGATTGCAGGTGTCCTTGCTGTGACCATACATACAAGAAGCCTTACAAAATAGTATAACTTCAAAACAACTCTCTGTAAACCACTAAATTTGGTCATTCAGTCAGTCCACAATCATCCTAACTGACCTCTTTTAAATGCATATGAAAGATAGAAACTGCCTAAGAAGATGTGAGGTCCATAAATAGAAAGCTCTTTACAAGAAACACTATTTTTCCATGCTGCCAAAACAATGCAGGAGCCCAGTAGCCTTCCAGCACAACAGACGAGACACACACACACACACACAGACACGCTTGACCATGAGTGTTTTCACAGAGAGAAGATGATGAGAAAGGTGGACTGGTGAATGAAAAAATAAAGCAAGAGAGAGACTGGAGCTCTTAAGGACTTGCCTTCAGATAGAAAAGCTTTCAATTATTGATGGATTCAAAATGCCAGAACACACAAGAGGACCTACAGATAAAATGCAGTGGGAGCGGCCACCCATCCAATACACTGACTGCATTTACGCAGAGGGGAATATTCCCATGTTAATCGGAATTTGGTCATATTCTAATTATATGTATGCATTTTCCACAACAATAATCCCAATAGGAAAACATTCTGATTACAAAAAAAATCTGAATAAAACATCCAACAAATGCCTGTATTAATCAGAATTAGTATATTCATTTATATCTGTGTGTGAGCAAACAAGTAATGGCGGATGATATGAAATATGGGAAATCATCAAGCTCATCAAGGCTACATACGGATAAATCAATGATATTGTGACATTTTATTTCAATTTAAAATATCTGTTTTCTACGTGAATATATTGTAAACTGTAATTTATTCCTGTGATCAAAGCTGATTTAATTTTTTTTTTTCCTAATTACTCCAGTCTTCAGTGTCACATGATAATTCCAATATGATGATTTGACGCTCAAGAAATGATTCTGATTATTATCAATGTTGAAAATGGTTTATGTGGAAACCATGATCATTTTATTTTTTTTATTTTTTGATGAATAGAAAGAACATCATTTATTTGAAATATAAAATCTTCTGTAAAATTATTGTCTTTATTGTCAGTTTTGATCAATTCCTAATAATTATAAATAATTATTAGTAAATCACCATGCTAAATAACTAAAAATGTATTATAAAAAAATGGCAAAAAGGAAAAGCCAGTAAAAGGAATGTGTAAATCTCTTCTCAGAAAAGGATGGATCTTAATTGTAAATGCCAGGCAACAGGACTCTTTCTTGAGCAGGGAATACTGATAAAGTCACACGTGTAGAGTGTAAGATCCTAACGTTGACAGAGCAGTGAGGAAAAGCCATCGAGTGGCACTGTTGTTAATTGGCTGTTACATGTTCCACATGCAGACGGCGGGGGAGTGTGTGCTGTTTAACACACACAGGATCGATGAAGAGAGCAGATGAGATTGAAGAATTAAGTGGCAGTGAGGAGTGAGATGACTGGGCCAGTGAAGGAGGAGGAGTGGTCATACTGGGACCATCCCGAGGGAGGTAAACATGTCTCTGCAGTCACGCGTGTCCTTCCCCTCCCCCTTACTGAGAGCTTGGATCTCCCTCGTGCGGGACTATCCCATCCACTTCATCAGGGCTGGATGCCTCACACAACACTGCACAACAGCGCCATCTACTGGCAGAGGCAGAACGCCTTTCTCTGGCTCAAAGGTGTGGCCACTGTACTGTACGCATAGAGATGAGGGGAAATGTGTGTGGTATTTTGTGCATTAGAGTTTATAGCTTAGCAACAGGCTCAAGCTTTAGCGTGCTTCGCATGACATGCATTATTCAATCGTGCTTAAAATGGACCCTTTAATAATCTTATATAATGGTGAAGGAATGTTATGATGTAGTTGTTTTGCTAGAAAACCATATGTAAAAATAAAAAAAAAATGTCTTTTTTTTAAATTATTTTTTAGGGGAACTTGGTGGACATAGAGCAAAAGACAAGATTATTCACCAGAAATCTAATGTTATAACACAAATAGTTGAGAGTCTAAATTCTAAAAACTCTTGACGCATGTTCTTCCTCATCTTGACTTGTTTGGGATGTGTCCCACTCTGTATTTTTGCAATACTTCACAGTTTTACTTCAACATATGAAAGCCTATTTCTGCCATTTAAGAGAAAAAAAAAATAAAAAAAAAATAATGCTTTGGTAAATCATAATTATAAGTTTATATTTATTTTATATTTACTTGCATAAAAGTCATTATCATGACAAAAACTGAAATTGAGATACTAAATTATGAGATTAAGTCATAGTTATGACATTAAAAAGATTGAAATTATGAGCGAAAAGAAGAATTATGACAACTCAACAACTTTTTGTCATAATTCGGACTTTTTATCTCAAAATTTTTACTTTATCTCATAATTATGACTTAGTATGTCAATGAATGCCCCCTTTTTATCTCATAAATATATCTTAATATCTCATTTTACTTTTTATGCCATGACGTTTAAATAACTTAAAACAGTTTTGCCTACAGACAACCCTGCAAAAATATCTATCAGTACGGTAACATGTCTAGCGTTGCGCAGTATACACTATCACAGCGCAGGCCCTAGAGCTCGTGTTTGGGATCAGTGATCTGAGCGGTTTCATTTGAAGCCTGATGGCGCAGTTACACCAACAGCAATTAAATCACCGGCCATTTCTACACAATTGCTGTATTAAACGTTATCACGACGAATCATGTCCGAACTCCCCTATCTGTACTCTCATTGGTGGTTGCTGTATCATCTCACTGCTAATTTGCATACTGTTGAACTGTCTGTTTGACGTCAACAGCCCTCTTTGGACGGGACTAGTTTAACATGGAGAGGTGGGGTAAAGTAATAATTACCAGAGCTTCTCAGTGATTTTAGTCCCGTCTGAATGTGCATCTCAGTGATCATTACGGACAATGTCAGTAAAAATTACGGCGACTTTTACATTCTGTTAAAATGTCCGGAAAAATGACCTCAAGTAATACTAATCGCGTGCGAATAGACCCGCTGTAAATATGTACGTAAATATTCCGTCATTTGCTGTTTAAAAGTAGTTTTCCGCGTTTTTTCAAGTATGGAGACGCTTGAAAAAGCATCAGTTGCGTTCTAGACGCTGGGACGAGTCTGTGGCAAAACTCAAGTGTTTCACACACACCATTCAGATCAGAAAGAAGATCGAAAGCAATTGTTAGAGGCACGAAACATCTTTTAGCGTTAGTGAAGTGCCTATTACCAACATAACCCAATCTGAAGTTAATTAATACATCGTTCGACCAGACATAACTGTTTTATATACATAAATATAGGTTATATGTGTTTGCGCACGTGATATCAGGAAGCAGCGAAATACACACATGACGACAGGAGTGACGCCGGTGCGCAAGAGTTACACTTCTGCTAGTTTTACTGAGATCTCTTATCCCGTGCGAATTGGCCATTAATATTACAGACGTCCTAAAATTACATTACTCCATCTACCCTTGAAAAGTTAATCCCGTCCGAATAGGGCTTTAGTCATCTCAAATCAGCAGTTCTAACTGAAAATGGTTATACAGTAGCTTGCTTAAAGTGTGAGTGAGTGTTGGATGTGTTTCCGAACCTGAGCGGACCAGTTCCTGCTCCATCACCCCACATCCCAGCACCTCCAACCAGTCGCCCTGGAAGCGCACCTCCATCTCGAAGGAGGGGTGTGTGAAAGGAAAGTAGCAGTCCACCCAGCGGATCTCCAAATCTGCAAGACAGAGACGGACAGATGGAGGAGAGCTGGACAGAGAGAGCGAGGGAAAATAAAGTGAGAACATCACAGGATTCCTACCTTCCCCAAAAAGATGTCGCATGAGGCGCGTGAGTGCCTGTTTCAGATCGAACTCCACAAGTTTGACGGCCTCCAGCGTGTGTGTTTGCTGTTTCTGAGGCGTGCGGCGGCCAGCGCTCTCAAACAAACACAGGTCTTCACCATTCTCCACTCGAGCAAACAGCTGATAGAGAGAGGAAGGGTGAAAACAAGTGTGCGTATCCAGAGAGATTACGTTAAGATTTCATCATGACTTCTCTGACACTTGTCCTCAAACAACCTATTTATTACAGTCTGGATGCTTTAAATAAACAGCTTTTTCTACACGGAGAGGCAAGGGCTTCTGGAAACGCTTTGAAAGATCAAGTTTGTAATTTTAAAATGTTTAAATACTTTCTTCTATAACAGTTTAAGAGAGACAACTGGGAGTCAGACATTTTAGTTTACCTTGACAGAAAGTGTGGGCGTTTCCCAAAAGGATCGTTAGCCAACTATGGTCGCAAGTTCAGTTGAATTGTGTTGGTAACGATGGAACTGGCGACCATAGTTGGCTTCGGGAAACGCACCAAGCAACAGCGGCTCAACCAATCACGTGACTGATTGACACGGAGAATCATTTTCGCAATTCTGTTTCAGTTGCTCAGAAATTAAACCATTTTAATTATCAGTGCATTCATTATCAATGCACTAATAATTTATACAATACATAAATAAAATACACGCATACATAACTCTCCAAATTGACAAATAAATAATTGTTTCAATTCACTGAATTCAGTTCATGTCTTAAAATGCAGTGGAATGTTCAATGAAACCATACAATCATATTTATTATATAATATAATCATATAATATTATAATTTGAATGTTATTTTATTAGAATAATCAGGGCTTGACATCAACTTTTTTATTTTTTAAGTGACTGTGTTACACGCCACTACTGAAATTCACCCGCAGTTGGTGGGTTGGTGGGTGTTAATGTCAAGCCCTCATTATAATACTTATGAATATCATTAATATGTATCATTATCATTTGATACACTTTTACTGTTTTATTTACAAAAGTATTGAATATTTTTATGTAAACGTTTAAATTATTTATTTTAAATTATAGTTATTTTGTTATAATATTTATAAATGTAATTAATGTATACTACTTTATAATTGTTTTGTCTTTTTTATTTTATTTACAATACTATTGAATATTTTAATGTAAACATCTTTTCTTCCATAATATGGCGTATGTCCATGTGAAACGGATTATAGAGAAAGAAGAAATGTAGGACGGGAGCTTGGTTCAGTGCATTGGTTGTTCATTGGATGGAAGCAGATCTGAAAGTGATGTAAGCCAGACTTCTCCAATCATTTAGTCCGCTTAAACCCCGCCCCTTTCTTACAATCAACTGCAAGATTTCACTGACAGTCTATCATTTCACTGGAAGACCCAGTTATGATATTTAGATTTTTTCTTTTTCTTTTTTACATATGCACTGATGAATCGCTCTCAATGAGATGCATTTAGAAACTAGATTTCCATTTCATGCCAACTCTAAATATCCCTAATTTTTTAATTAGTTGACTTTTTTTTAATTTTTTTTTTAGTCCTGTCCTCCATAACGGACACTATTCTGACCTCATGGTTGGAGAAAAGCCGCACTCCCTCCATCTGGTGGAAGACAGGATAGTGTCTGGAGTCGATCTCATCTCGTCTGTACACATCTCCAGCCATCAGAAAGCAGTCCAGTCCCGAACGCACCAGCTCCTTCTGGTGGGCGGAGGTGTGTGCTCGCAACATGTGTGTGCGGTTCAGGTAGTAATTGTCTCCTTTTTTCCGACTGGGATGATCTGGAGGAATGAGCAAGCTATCGAAGTTCTGCTCCACTGTCACCACTGGCCTGAGATTGTCATGTACAGAAAAGAGAGGGTTTCCGGTGCGACCGATGTAAGAGCGGTAGAAATGGTCTTTGATGCGTTCTTTAATAAGCCACAAGGGGTGGTGGGGCCGGTTGTGAAGCTGACAGCCAACTTTAGACAAGATTTTAGCCGTCACATTGGTCATGTCATCTCGTGGGTAGACATGGCTGAAAACTTCTACTGAGTTTTCAGTAACGCGTGTCTGAGGAGCGGAGGCGTCCGTCGACAGGACCCTGCAGGAGTGGAGTTTGCAGGACGGGGCGAGGGCTCTGGTCCATTGGCAGTCAGCGGGACAGTGACGGACAGTGTGTTTGAGGAGAGGGAGGAGAGTCCGGGAACTGCTGAATAACCTCATAGTAGCTGGTCCATGAGTCTGTGAGAAAACAGAGAAACACTTTAGTTCTGTGAAGTCTTTATTCCTCTTCCTGTTTCAAACTGAATTATCATCCATGCTAAAGGGATGGGAAAGAATTGGTCAACTATGAATATATATATATTCACACTACCGGTCAAAAGTTTTAGATTGGTACGATTTTTAATGTTTTTAAAACTCTGCTCACCAAGGCTGCATTTATTTGATAAAAACAAAACAAAAAAACATTAATATTGTGAAATACTATGACAATGTAAAATAACTGTTTTCTATTTTAATATATTTTAAAGTGTAATTTATTCCTCAGATGAAAGCTGGATTTTCAGCATCATTACTCCAGTCTTCAGTGTCACATGATCCTTCAGAAATCACTCTAATATGATGATTGTATCCTAAAAAAACATTCGTTATTATTTTCAATGTTGAAAACAGTTGTGTACAATTTTTTTTCAGAATTATTTGATGAATAGAAAGTTCAAAAGAACAGCATTTATTTAAAATATAATTTTTTCTAACATTATAAATGTCTTTACTGTAACTTTTGATCAGTTTAACTCACCCTTGATGAATAAAAGTATTGATTTCTTTTATTTATTTCCCCCCAAAAATAAAATAAAAATTCTTACTGACCCCAAACTTTTGAAGGGTAGTGTTTAATGTTACAAAAGCTTTCCATTTCAGATAAATGCTGTTCTTTTGAACTTTCTATTCATCAAAGAATCCTGAAATAAAAATATAAAAATATTTTTTCAACACTGATAATAATCAGAAATGTTTGGTGTGCATCAAATCATCATATTAGAGTGATTTCTGAAGGATCATGTGACACTGAAGACTGGAGTAATGATGCTGAAAATCCAGCTTTGATCACAGGAATAAATTACACTTTACTGTATATTACATAGACAATAACTGTTTTAAATTGTAATAATATTTCACAATATTATTATTATTTTTTGTATTTTTAATCAAATAAATGCAGCCTTGATGAGCAAAAGAGACTTTTAAAAAAACATTAAAAATCTTACCGATCTAAAACTTTTGACCGGTAGTGTATATATATATATATATATATATATATATATATATATATATATATATATATATATATATATATATATATATATATATATATATATAGTTTTAGTTATATCAGTTTTTACTATTTTAGTTAACACTTTTATTTCAAGTGACACAAATGTTTTCTTCTATGGTTTTAGCTTTAGTTAACTATAATAACCCTGTGTCGACTAGTCAACCACTCATGCAACTAATTATTGAAGTCAACTAGTCAGTTTGTGTAGATTTCTTTTCTTTAGCAAAGCTGCATTTTCAACATCATTACTCCAGTGTCACATGATCCTTCAGAAATCATTCTAATATGCTGATTTGCTGCTCAAGAAACATTTATGATTATCATCAACGTTGAAAACGATTGTGCTGCTTCATATTTTTGTGGAAATTGTGATTTATTTTTTATTTTCAGGATTTTTAAAATAAAATAAAATAAATGAAAAGTATTGATTTCTGTGTGAGAAGAAAATACCTTATTGTCCCAAAGCATTAGTGTATATTTTGGGGTTTCACAACCAGCAAACAAACATCTGTCGTGCTAAAACCCTCTCTAATAGAAGAATTGCAGCAAAGTAGTAATGTACTTTTTACTATGCAACCTTTTCTAGATTCCAGAGATGCCAAAATTAAATACAAACATTTTGTAACACATTTAGGAGCTTCAAATACTCTCAGACTTCAATAAAAGGTTTTAAGCTATTTATTAGGCATATTTATTAGTCATCCTGGAAGAAAACGTGTCTATATTGGCCCCAGTTGCCAAACAAACTGTAAGGATCAAAGTTGCAGATGCTAGTTGGGTCTTGGGGTCAGAAAGTCTCCAAAACTATGATCAGACCTCACCTATAAAACCACAACTTGTTTGGGAATGTTGCAATAAAAAGCCTTTTGTGACATCAAACAACATCTCATAAAGGCTGGTACCTCAGTGGGAGCACTGGCGGGTTTTATGGTCAGATGAGACCAAAATAAAGCTTTTTGGAAACAGTACCTAATCCTCACTATGAAGTATGTTGGTGGATCTGTAATGCTAGGAGGCTAATTTTCTTCCAATGACCCTGGACAAGTTGTGTTAGGATGCACGGCATCATAAACCCCATCAAGCACCAGCAGATGTCAAATCAACACCAGACTGACCCTGTCAGGAAGCTTAAACTGGGGCGTGGTTAAATCTTCCAGCATGACAATGATCCAAAGCACATCTCAAAATGAACAGAATAATTCACTGCCCACATAGCAGTCCCCTGACCCAAACCACATACGTAAAAACCTGTGGGATGAGCTGAAGAACAGAGTCCACAAGCATGGAGCTCTGAATCTGGAGGATCTGGAGAGATTCTGCATGGAGGAATGGTGTCGCAGATCTCTTGTCTTATGTTCATCAGCCTTATTGCACATTATGGGAGAAGATCCAGAGCTGTTATCTTGGAAAAGGGAGGTTGCACAAAGTATTATATACCTGATATAACGCCTGATATAACGATCATTGTGTCAGGACCGCTTCCCACGTACCGACTAGGTCATGAAAAGTTTAGTAGATTATTCGCGCTAAATGAATGGTTAATATCATGGTGCAATGAGCAGAAACTGCTCTTTGTAAATAATTGGAATCTGTTTTGGGAGCGTCCTAGGCTTTACCGTGCTGATGGCTTACACCCAAGCAGATTCGGATCGGATCTTCTGTCAGATAACATCTCCAAAATGTTAAATACCTTTTGACTAGTAACCAAAAGTTCAAATCATAGTCTCTGCTGCACTAAATTAACTGATATAAATAGTGTAGAATATTGCATAGAAACTGTGTCTATTCCTCGTTTAGTGAGATCAAATAATAAATCTACTGCAGGATCTAGAAAAAATCTAATTGTTATTAAACCAGAAAATGTTGCTATTAGTAACCAAAAACAATTTCTAAAGCTAGGTCTTCTAAACATTAGATCACTCACACCTAAGGCAGTTATTGTAAATGAAATAGTCACGGATAATAGCTTCGATGTACTTTGCCTTACTGAAACTTGGCTTAAACCTAATGATTATTTCGGTCTAAATGAGTCTACTCCATTAGGATACTCCTATAAGCACGAACCCCGTCTGATTGGTCGTGGCGGCGGTGTTGCAGCGGTCTATAGAGATATTCTCAATGTTACTCAGAAAACGGGTTATAAGTTTATTTCGTTTGAAATACTTGTACTAAATGTTACGCTCTTAGATGTTAGAAAAAAATCCATATTATCTCTAGCCTTGGCTACCGTATATAGACCGCCTGGGCCTTACGCTGATTTCCTAAAAGAGTTTGCAGATTTTCTCTCAGATCTATTGGTCAATGTAGATAAAGCATTAATTGTTGGAGATTTTAACATACACATAGATAATCCAAATGATCCGTTAGGGGCTGCGTTTATAGATTTATTAAATTCCTTTGGGGTCAAACAAAACGTCACCGGACCAACTCATCGTCTTAATCATACACTCGATTTAATTATATCATATGGATCCGATCCAACCGATATAGATATCATTCCACAAAGTGATGATGTCACTGACCATTACTTGGTAACTTGCATATTACGTACTGCTGTAATATGTCATGCGGCGCCGCGTTTTCGACCAGGCAGAACAATCCTTCCATCCACCATAGATAATTTCTCGAGTTGCTTGTCTGATCTGTCTCAGCTGCTGCCTGAACCCAAACAAACAGATGAACTAGAAGAACTAACTAGCACTATGAGCACCATTCTCTCTAGAACATTGGATGTTGTTGCACCCGTTAGATTAAAAAAGGTTACAGAGAAAATTAAAGCACCATGGTACAACAATACTACGCATGTTCTAAAGAGAGAAACCCGTAATTTAGAGCGTAAATGGAAACAAACTAATTTAGAGGTCTTTAGAATCGCGTGGAAAGACAGTATGTCACGTTATAAAAAGGCCCTAAAAGCGGCCAGGGCTGAGCATCTCCGCAAACTAATAGAAAACAACCAAAACAATCCTAGGTTTTTATTTAACACCGTGGCTAGACTAACAAATAAACAGACGTCACCCGAACAAAATATCCCGTTACAGTTTAGTAGTAATGATTTCATGAACTTCTTCACTGAGAAAATAGAAAACATCAGAACCACAATTTTAAACGTTCAATCTTCAATCGCGCCTTACTATTCAGCCTCAATTATCACCCCGCAAGAACAATTACAGTGCTTTACAACTATAGAACAAAAAGAGTTAAATAAACTTATCACTTCATCTAAAACAACAACATGTTTATTAGATCCTATACCAACTAAACTACTGAAGGAAGTGTTACCTGTAGTGGAAGAGCCTCTCCTCAATATTATTAACTCGTCTTTATCTTTAGGTCATGTTCCAAGAACATTTAAACTGGCAGTTATAAAACCTCTCATTAAGAAACCACAATTAGATCATAATAATCTAGCAAATTATAGACCCATTTCAAATCTACCTTTTATGTCTAAAATACTAGAAAAAGTTGTGTCCACTCAACTGGGCTCTTTCTTGCAAGAAAATGATATCTATGAAAAGTTTCAGTCTGGATTCAGGCCGCATCATAGCACTGAAACTGCGCTCGTTAAAATCACAAATGATTTACTCTTAGCTTCTGACCAAGGCTGTATCTCAATACTAGTTTTACTTGATCTAAGTGCTGCGTTCGATACTATAGATCATACAATACTCTTAGATCGACTACAAAATTATACTGGTGTTCAAGGACAAGCATTAAGCTGGTTTAGATCATACTTATCTGACCGCTACCATTTTGTCTATTTAAATGGAGAAAAATCGATCATAACTCCAGTAAACTATGGAGTGCCGCAGGGATCTGTGTTAGGCCCTCTGTTATTCTCAATATATATGATGCCACTTGGAAATATTATAAGGAAACATGGAATTAGTTTCCATTGTTATGCTGACGACACTCAAATATATATTTCATCACGGCCGGATGAAAACGCTAATTTATCCAAATTGACAGAGTGTGTTAAAGATATAAAAGATTGGATGACGCGTAATTTTCTTTTATTAAATCCAGACAAGACAGAGGTAATACTTATCGGTTCAAAAAACCGCCCACAGAACCTCTCACAATACAACTTTGACATCGTAGGATGTCCTGTTACTTTATCCTCTACAGTAAAAGACCTGGGTGTTATACTCGATTGTAACCTGTCTTTTGAAAATCATATTTCGTATGTTACAAAAACTGCCTTTTTCCAACTTAGAAACATTGCTAAGCTACGCAATATGCTATCAGTTTCTGATGCAGAAAAGTTAGTTCATGCATTCATGACCTCGAGACTAGATTACTGTAATGCTTTATTAGCCGGTTGTCCTGCATCCTCAATAAACAAGCTACAGTTAGTCCAAAATGCAGCCGCTAGAGTTCTTACTAGATCAAGAAAATATGATCATATAACACCGATTTTATCATCACTACATTGGCTACCTATAAAGTTCCGTATTAATTATAAGGTATTGCTACTGACTTATAAAGCCCTAAACGGCTTAGCTCCAGTCTATTTAACGGATCTTCTATCACCCTATAATCCATCGCGCTCTTTAAGATCAATAAATTCGAGGCTTTTGGTCATACCTAGGATATCCAGATCAACCAAAGGAGGGAGAGCATTTTCACATTTGGCTCCAAAACTCTGGAATAGCCTTCCTGATACTGTTCGTTACTCGGACTCACTCTCCCAGTTTAAAACTAGATTAAAGACGCATCTTTTCAGCCAGGCATTCATATAATATTGTTAATCTCACAGTTTCAAACTACAATCCGGCCTCTAGTTCATAAATGCCAGAGGAGAACTGGCCCCCGACTGAGCCTGGGTTCTCCCAAGGTTTTTTTTTTCTCCATTAGGTCACCTGATGGAGTTTTAGGACACCATTAGGTCACTTGATGGAGTTTTTCGGTTCCTTGCCACTGTTGCCTTTGGCTTGCTCAGTTGGGGATATTTTGGGGATATTTAATTTTATTCTATCAATCAATAAATTCCACTAGAAACAAACTTTGTTGTATTATTTTATTTTAATACTGTGAAGCTGCTTTGATACAATCTGTATTGTAAAAAGCGCTATACAAATATACTTGATTTGATTTGATTTGATTTATTAAATGAAGGGGTGCCAATTTTGTGGAATACATATATTTCTATTTGACTTTAATTAAAGGTTATATTTTTGTGAATATTCTGAGTGAATGACTAAGGGCTAGAGTTACTAACAGCTGTCGCCAGTGTAAACCTGGTAAAAAAAAAAACTGCTGTCAGGATTTACTAAAGACACGCATTGAAATATTAGCACTAAAAAGGCGTAGACAGGGTTATTTTAGCGGCTGACCTTGTTGCATATGCATTTGTAGGAGTTTCCCTTTCAGACACAAAATTTATGGGAGGAGAGTATTTACAGTAAATGGATCACGCAAGATGATTCACTAAGGTTAGCGCTAGTCAATTTACTGGTGTTTGCGCTATTATTTACCGCCCAAAAAAGCATGTCTTAAGACGCTAATTTGCGCTGCTCTTGGTAGATCGTGTTGGTCATTATGGAAATGATCCGGCTGCGTCTGTGTTCTTTAATGTGTGTGTCGTCAGTCGATCACGAGCAGAACTTTGCACCCCCATCTGCGCTTTTATGGTCCATGAGTCTGTGAAAGGGATGGGAAAGCATGATTGCGCTCTCATGCTAATTTGCTGTTTAGTAAATCATTTGGGCTTCCGTAAGAACCAATGAGGTTCATTCTCACGCGTCAAGCAGGTTCGGTTGAGCTTCTGTTTATGTTCGCCGATCAATGTTTAAATGTGAATAAAAGCCTACACTGAATCTGTTCATCACATAAAGTGATAGTGTCTCCTCAGAAAATTTGGACTAAACCGCTCAATTCCTTTGGATTAGTTTTATGATCTCTTTTGGGTGAACTAACCCTTTAAGAGCGAATACGAACTCTGAAGTCATTTGACGGCTGCTGCTGCAGAGTCTCGGTCTCGCTCTGGTAATAAAGGCTGTTGTACGTGCAGTGGATATTCTCAGGCTCACTGGGCTTTGTCACGCAGTATGAGAGTTAGATAACATTACTGGGATGTCAGATGAGCTTGTGCACAGTGGACTTAACCTCAGAAACCCCTTGTGAGATGCCAGTGCCTGTTCTAGCTTGTGACATAGAAAGCGAGGCCCCGTGAGAGAGTGATGAAATATCAGGTGAGAAGCTCAAGCCCTCACAAATGGAGAGACAGACAAACAGATGCTCATCTCATTGTCTCTGCTGCCAGCACACCGCACATTAAAATATCCATCGCAGAGCGTGCTCAATCCGGGGTGTGGACGTGATTTATGTGGAGAGGAGTGTAATTGAACTAAGGGCGGTCCTGTCCTCATTCATTGCCCCCCTTTGATTTGCTCATTTTGTTTAGTTTTCCATGACAATCTCTGTCCCCTTTCTATTGCTTGTACCCTTACAATAAAGCACTGGATGATTACTGTATTCGTGTACCATATATTTACATGGTATAATGCTACAAAATACATCTATAAAATGTACTCAAGGCACTTTAAAGAATACCATGGTACAACTATGGCATATGCTATTCCCATGATATATGTTCAAAATAAATTAAGGTAATTTCATGGTACTTTAAAGAAATTCAAAGAAAACCAACTAATAAATGGCACATGCTATTTCCATTGTATATATACAACATGTAATACTGTGGTATTACAATGTTTTAACCAATTCTAAGAAAACCATGATACATCCTAAAATATGGCTTTACCAGTTCAACTATGATCTATGAATAATCATGCTTTTGTATTGTACATTTCTAAAAACATGGTATTGCCATGATTCCCCAAGAAATTTCACAGAATACCACAGCATCACTTAAAGAAATGTACCATGCTTTTTATACATGGTATCACTGTATTAAAATGGTATTTTGGACATAAAAAAATGGTACGTGAACTTTAGTACTAAGGTATATTTCAAAGTACACAGTGCAACCACAGGATTTTTATGTAAGGGATATATTCACTTAAAAAACAGTACCATGGTACTATCATCTTTTTTTGGACATGTATCATGGTAGTACCATGGAAGTACACTGAAGTACACATAAAAAACAACCATGCCAGACCAAGGTAGTTCACAGAAAACCATGATAAGACTATGGCACATATTGAAAGAACCATGCAATTCCCTTATTTCACATCTATAAAACACTGCATTACCGTGGTATTCTAAGGTAACTGGTATATTCAATGAACTATGCTATTCCCATGGAACACATCCAAGAAATGGCATGAACACGGTTCATTTTACTTTCCTCTTTCTTGTCCTTTGTTCGACCTCACTATTAAGTCATATTCTGTTCATCCTCTCCCTCTCTCTCTTTCTCTCTCTCTCTCTCTCTCTCTCTCTGCAGAGCATTTCGTGTCTGCAGGTTTGGCTCGAGTGCTGGATTTTCTGAAGACACAGGGCTGTATTTATCCCACACTAACAGTTCTTCATATTTGCTTTGACCAAACAATATTTCATGAGGCCGAAAGACTCATTTTTTCCTTTCATCTGATCACTCTTTTTCTCTCGATCCAGCGAGCGTCACAGAATAGAGGCATTGTCACTCCGTGAGTCTCTCAGGAACACATGCATTCTGTCAGGACTAAGAGTGTTATGAGAAGTCGCAAGTACAAAGAGAGTGAGTTGCAATGCAGTGTCATTGCAGTACAGCAGCGTTCAAGATGCTGCTCCAGTTAACACCTCAGTTTTTACACCACTCAGTGAGCAAGAAAATACCAGGTCTGAAAATGCAGGTTACTAAGTCCCTCCAGCGGGAGTTATTCTCTATATCAGTGTCAGTGTTTCTGAACTCACTGAAACGCCTCCATTGTGGTCTTGAGTTTCTTCCGGGAACGGACACGTCACAATATTCCTCATTTAAATAATTAATACGCAGAATAAAGGGGCGGGGCCTGTTGAGTTAGTTAGTAGTGTGTTGAAACTGGCGGTTATGGTAAGGGGCGGGACATTTCCAGTCGACCAATCACAACACACTGCTCTAGCCGACCAATCAGAGCACATTGAGCTTTTCAGAAGGAGGGGCTTCATAGAGGCAGGAACTAAACAGAGCGTTACTGACAGACAGTGAAAAGAAGAGCGGCAATAATGTACAATATGGGGAAATAATGTGTTTTTTGATCATTTAAGCATGAAAGCCTGTTCTAGTAGAGCCCACAAACAAAATCAAGACTTTGTAAAAGGGCATAATGCGGCCTCTTAAATAAAACAATGTTTTTTAAATCCCTTCTCACTATTAAATGGAGAATATAAGATGGCTCATTGGTGCTCTTATATCAAGTCTCTTCCACACTCACCCGGCCAATGCTGCCAGACTAAACCACAAATCTACAGCTGTGCTACTCTACCAGTTTAATATCCCAAAAGATCAGCTCTATTATGGAAGATGCTTCCTAAAAACCTTTAAGAAAAATAAGTGAATATTCCTCAAGAAAAATAGATTCCGACAATGCAGTTTATTTCGGACACATTTCCGATGTTTCTCATTAAAAACCCTGTAGTAGAATGAGGTTTTAAAATAAATAAATAAATAAAAAAATTAAAATTAGAACAGGTTGTAAATGCCATTGAATACCATGTAGAGCAGTGATTCTCAACCAGGTTAGCGGGACTCAATGAGGGCCTCAGCAAACTTCCCCCAAGATAGCTTAAAATGATTCAAACAAGACAAAACAAACTTTAAAACAGGCTAAACAGCTAAACATCAAGAATCATCCGGTCATAATATTTCTTATTTTTATTCACATTCTAGGAAAATATGGACATAAGAGGGAATTTTAAAAGTGTGAGTTGTAGACCTGGAAAAGACACGGATGGAAATTAATGAAATCTTTAAAAGTCATGGGAATTTGTTATAGCCTAACGAATATATACATTTCTGGTTATGTCAAGGTCTAAAATATTTCATAGAGTTGAAATTGCCATACAATTGCTATTTGTAAGTAGTAATAATAATAATAATAATAATAACTAATCACAAATTACTGGAAAAAAATCAATGGTAATAGAAAGGCTAAACCCTGAAGAGTCAGTTATTAAAATTCTGGAACTGTGGATTGTAATTATTTAAATGATATTTATACAAGTAAATTTGTTTTTCATTATTTTAATATATTTTCACTTCTAGGACTATATATATTCTTTTGTTACATCCAAACAGAACATGAGGCATCACTCTTCTTGATAAGGGTTTGCTTTTAACTTTTTCCAACTTTATTCATATACAAATTTAAATTTGTCAAATGTATAACACATTGCTGAAAACACATTCTCAACTCATAAAGCCTGAGAAATGTGGCATAAAAATATTCAGCAGATGTGTCTACTGGTTCAATATTTATCCACAAAAACAGCAAGATTTGACAATTATCAACTTAATAAAAGCTAGCGTAGTTACAGCGCTGACTGGGTCCCATTATATAACTGATGGTCATGTTTTTGGCCTTTTATTTTTCTTTATTGCTTTAAAAGCTAAATTCATCCATTTGTGACTTCAGGGTTTGTGCAATGCCTTACTGAAATGCAAATGTACCAACAACAGCTGCGGGGCAATCAAGTTTTATTAGAGCTGAGACGATAATGATGACCGGGGTCTGAGAATTATCATAATTTATATAAAATCCTGAATTTGTCCTGATCCACTGATAATGTTGGATCTCTAAAGAAGCCCAGATCTCTAATAACCTGTCTGAGTCAGCCCACACACCGCTCTTTGCCAAGATAAAGAAGGCAAAAGTGCCACCATCAAGCATTTGTTTGTATTCACAGTAATTACAGATCTTAGTGTGCTGGCTAATTGGAATCATGTGGCATTGTGCAGAAACAAAAAAAAAGTTAGATTTTCACACAGTACCCATACTTTAACTTCAAAAGTAAGGCTGTACATGTTGGTAGTGGATAAATTTGTCTTCTCAGTTACTGCTCATTTCAGATTAAGGTGAGAGAGGGAAGCACTGCTACTTGGGCGCAGAGATAGCGGATTTCAGGTGTAGCGTGATGTCTCTGCGCCCAAGTAGCAGTGCTTCGCCTGTGCTTCACCCCAATATAGTCCCAAGTCAATATCTGCCTAGGAAATCGCCTAGTCTTAATCTGCATTGCTATTTGTACTCATTGTGAACACGCAGAAATATATATTTTTAGATTTTAATTTGGATCACTTTTCCTCATGACATGCTATCCGGCAAGAAAGGATTACATTCATTATGCTAAGCTAAGCTAGCGGCGGCGCTGGCAGACTAAAGGTGATGATACACAGGGTAACTTTTTGAGCAATGTTGCTGGGCAATCTTGCCGAGCGATTGTTGCTCGGGCACTTTCCCATTGAAAATGGGCAATACATTTCTATCTGGATAATTTAGATCGGTCGTGGGCCCTGTGTCTCATCTGGTTGCCCGTTGATGGCAACATTGCTCAAAAAGTTGCTCTGTGTATCATCACCTTAAGACAATGCATGCACTGAGACAAAAATGTGTTTGCCCACCTATCTAAATGTAGGGGAGACGGTGAATAACCCTTATTTCAAAAAGCAATGGCGTGTTCCTTTAAGGTGAGACAGGGAAACCTGAACAACATCAAGCCCTAAAGGTGATGATACACAGGGCAACTTTTTTGAGCGATGTTGCTTGGGCACTTTCCCATTGAGAATGAGCAACACATTTCTCCTGTCTCTGTATACTTTAGATCGTCATGCCCATTGACGGCAACATTGCTCAAAAAGTTTCCCGTGTATCATCACCTTCTCTTAAAGGGGACATATCATGCTAAATCCACTTTTTTAGCCCTTAAATGCATTTTGTTGTATATTTGGAGTGTTTAGAAGTACAGAAAATATGAAATTATTCTCTTCAGGTGCTTCGTTGATATCTTTATATTCTGTTTTGGCCCTATTTTTCAACCTGTTCTGATTTTTCTGTTATCTATGACGTTTTGTGAACTAATACGTCACAGTATTTGCAGCGGAACTGCCAAATAAGGGCATTGACTTCCGGCCCAACACTTCGAGCAATCCGCCATTTCTATTTCTCACTGCAATTTTGTAGTCCAAGCTAAAGGATGCAGAAGTTACGAGAGGGTAAGTTAAAATGTTCGGTTGTTGGATGTAGTAACCCACACACTTCATTACACCGTCTAATGTAGATAAACTGCCGCGCTTGTGTGTCAGGACGCATATGTTTAACTGAAAGAACGAGAAGAGAGAGAGACCCGGTCGCGCGCGCGCTCACTCTCTCTCTTCAGAGAGGCGAAAGTGTAAACAAGACATCACCGTCTCCAAACTAGACGCTGTCTTGCTCTCTCTCCCTCGCACATATTAATCAAAATAAATCGACACGGTGGTAAAAGGTCGGAAGACCAAAGTTTCATGTGTAAATACAGTAACGCACCATTGCGATACATCCATATGAAGACGTTGTTCTGCAGGTTCGTCGTCTTCATTTTTATCTCGCTCCGGCTCCGACATGTAAGGCTGGATGGACAAGTCTTCCGTTGTTGACATTTTGTTAATAACGTGTGAATAAAAAGTTTCTGTGCCGCTAGATAATCGTATCTCTGCTATCAAACTACAAAAATGGCTGAACAGGGTGGAGTTGAACCTCTGCAACCTGTAGAGGGGGCGGGGTATGAAGTGTCTCAGTTGTATTTAAAGAGACCGCACCAAAACGGGTTGATTGAGACGCACGTCAGAAAAGGGGTGGAAAAGGGACCTGTGGAGCTATAATAATGAGGAATTCAGACCCAAGCATTGCAATTCCGCTTTATATAGACTACAAATGTATGATTTATATGTAAAAAGGAACAATTTAAAAGCATGATATGTCTCCTTTAAGGCAACAGTCTGAGTGGGCGTGTGATAAGACGGAAGAGTCTTTTAAACGTCTGTATTAATTAGACGTGGCGAGCGAGCACAGAGGTTAATGAAGTCAGTCTTGTGTTCTTCTATCAGGTCACATCTGCTGCTCAGTGTGTGCTGAGGAGTCAAAGGTCATTCATACACCTGCAACAACTCAGCATGCATGCAGCAAGATATACAATATTTACCCTCATCTGAAAGACTTTGCTCAAAAGTTTCAACTTCGCTGCAAAGTCGAGATATGCAGAACCATGTCATACTCCAGTTTGATGAGTTTGAAATATGAAATATACGAGTACAAAATGCACCGAAATGTAAAATTTGGCCAAAACATACTGGGATAAAAATTAAAAGGTAAAATGGCATTTTTCAGACTTAATTTAGGCTTTTATTCACTTTTTAAACATTGATCAGCAAACATAAACAGAAGCTCAACCGAACCTGCTTGATGCGTGAGAATGAACCTCATTGGTTCTTTCTGAAGCTCAAACGTGATGCGTAACACGAGAATGAACCTCATTGGTTCTTGCTGAAGCTCAGACGTGATGCGTAACATGAGAATGAATCTCATTGGTTCTCATGCTTGAGCTTCTGTTTATGTGTGAGTTGATGAATGTTTATATGTGAATAAAAGGCTAAATTTAATCTGTTCATCATATAAAGCGATCGATTATCTTCAGAAAATTTGGACTAGACCGCTCAATTCACATGGATTAGTATTACGATCTCTTTATGAACTTTTTGGAGCGATCAAGTGCTACAGTAGTTGCGTAGCTGTTAATGGAGGGACAGAAATCTTAAGATTTCATAAAAAATGTCTTGATTTGTGTTTCGAAGATAAACGAATGTGATTGAATTGCAAAATTACTTAAACCGCTCTTGCGATAACAAAGGTTTAATATTTGGATGAAAAATGAAAAGTAGAAACGTTTTTGGTGGTTGAAATGTTGCCGAATCCCTAATGAACTGATTTCTGGACGTTTTGCTGTAGTTCAATAGACTGAATGAATTAAAGCCAGCACTGCTCAGATGATGTCACTGTTCTGCTGCCAAACAAGCCAGTGTTAAAGAGTGTAGAGACAAAAACAGCGAGGCAGAGCTCAACAGAATGAAACTACTAGACGCAGAATGCTCCTCAAGATGTGTTTGTAGCGCTTAAGCTTGCCACGACTCAACAGACATTCCCGGGCACAGAGACATTTCTTTCTAAGCTGTTTTATACAAAACAAAACAAAAACACTCTCCTCCACCATTATAACTCTGTTATACCAAACAAAAGAGAAAGCAAAACAAACCAAAACACTCATCCACCACAACTCTTTTAAAAAGAAATCAAATCACTCGCCTCCACCATTATAACTCTTTTATACAAAACAAAACAAAACTCAAAAAAAATAAATAATAATAATTCTTCCTAGGATAATGTTTATACCAAACAAAACTAAACAAAACACTTGTCCAACATTATAACTCTTTTATACCAAACCAAACAAAAAACTCATCCACCATTATAACTGTTATACCAAACAAAAAAACAACAACAACAAAAAAACATTTTATACCAAACAAAACGAAACAAAACACTCGTCCAAGATTATAATTCTTTTATGCCCAACAAAACACAAAACAAACATCTTCTCCACTGTTAAAACAGACATATGTTTGTCTTATTTCTCAATATGTTCAAGATATTTGTCCTGCACAGATTCTTCATTTCAAAACCCACATTGTTGTGTTGCATAACAAAAGTTGAACTTTGACACAGTGTCTTACAAACTGTCGTGACACACGATGCAGCGAACCATGACGCATCTACCAAAGACATCCGTCTGACGCATGTGTAAATAGGCCTTCAATCAAAAAAATAATAGACCAAGTGCAAGACTGCGTTCTGTGTGTTAAACTATCCATGTAAACAGCCAACTTCTTCGAGCAGACTTTAAATAAACTTGATGACACAGGTCATTAAATCAATTTAGTGACAAACAACGGGTGCACTTCACTGTGAAGTCGTCATTCCTACACCCTACTCCGTACTAGTGTATCTCAATGAACTTGAGTGCAATACATTAAAGCAATAAAACATAGATTTAATACTTGTAAAACATTAAAGGGATGGTTCGGAGTAAAATCAACCTAGGGTCCTTTGCACCATGACCTCGAGCCAAACACCCCCCAGAAGCCTTTTTTCCCTTGGTCGAACATTATTAAAGTTAGAGCTTATTTAGAGATATCAGCTGGATGGGTTAGTGCAGGCGCTAATGGATCCAAGGCTGTATCTGGTAAATTACTCCACTAATAATGCCCAGAATGGCACCAAACTTCTACAGTAGTACAAATAGGTTCTGTACTCATAAAACGAGGCATTGGAAAGTTTGTAAGTACATCAGGAGTTTATTTAAATAACACTTGCCTGATGGCTAATGCTATGCACTTCCGTGATTTGGGAAAAGCACGTACAAGTCCTGGCATTCCGGGCATTATTAGTGGGGTAATTTACCAGATACAGCCTTGGATCCATTAGCGCCTGCACTAAGCCATCCGGCTGATATCTCTAAATAAGCTCTAACTTTATGTTCGACCAAGGGAAAAAGGGCTTCTGGGGGGTGTTTGGCTCGAGGTCATGGTGCAAAGGACCCTAGGTTGATTTTACTCCGAACCATCCCTTTAATTGTTTGTTTTCACACCTGTAACCTATAAAGACAGTCATGGGATTCTTTCCAGTATGTGTCCTGCACCTCCACCAGTCCAGTTTGAAAGGGTCATCAGTTGCGAGACCGTCGTGAATGACCCCATTGCTACTCAAAGGACTTGATCGGATGTCGCAACTAGTATGTGCATCGTGATATTGATCTGGATCTGGATCAAACTTAGACTGCATTGTCAAATTGTGGGATAGAACTCAATTTAAGGATCTAAAGAATTGATTTAACTTCCCTCTTTAAGGACCTCTGAAGAAATCTCAAATCAAACAAAATGCACTTGGTAAGATACCGTAAATCACCCTGTTGGCATATCACCATACTGAACTCCCAATACGATATTATTGAGATACTCCAAGACATATGATAAGAGGTTAACAAAAAATGTACTGTTGTTTAAAATGCTAAATTTGGTGTTACATTGGGGGTGTAAATGAATAGGCTTGGACTTGGTGCTGGAAAACCCAATAGAGACACCAGAATAAAAATATTGATGATTCTGGAGCGGAAAATACAGTATTATTTTAGACGAATATGCTTGCATTCTTTCACTGACTAGATTTATTTAAAATAATGTAAGCCACTTTTTACTGGTAGCATAAGACATTTGGCATTATCAGGACCCACAAATATTCCCCCATTTAATTATTATACATTATATTCAACAATATATAGTAGTGTAATGTAGTAATGACACTAAAACTCTGTAAACGTTTCATTTTGGGTGAACTATACACAATATATATCATCAGTATCTACGATACATATTATTGCATTTTTGTATTGCGATATATTGTGACACGATATATTGTTACACCCCTATTTAACAGTGAACACTAATTTTCATATTTGGGTGGATTATTGCTTAAAAAGTTTCAAACAACATTCTCTCAGATGGAATTAGACGCGTTCACTGTAAACCATATCCCGTCATCCCTTCAAGAACGCCATGGACGCTCTTCAAACGATAAACATCACCTCCTCTACGGAAAGAACTCAGAAAAAAGAACAGCAAACGAGGATAGTGTATCAGAGAGAGAGTTTCTATGATGATGTGAATTAGCCTTTTCCTGTGGCTGTGTACTGAGTGAGTCGGGTTACAGCAAGGCCTCTCTGGAGCCATAATTCACGGGACTCTTGCCTTCAGATGGAGGAACAGCGTTAAGACACCACTCCAAGCACCATCAGAGACTCTGCCAAACACACTCACACATGACCTGGCACGCACACACACTCCTGCAGGCGTCAGTCAGTGTCACCTGCTTTGGGAATAGTGTGGATGGCAAGCGATCTGTAATTAGTGGAGAATGAGAGATCGAGAGAGAGAGAGAGAGAGAGATCGAGAGAGAGAGAGAGAGAGAGAGAGAGAGAGAGAGAGAGAGAGAGAGAGAGAGAGAGAGAGAGAGAGAGAGAGAGAGAGAGAGAGAGAGCAAGTGCACTGCAGCAAACACACCTAAACACCATTTTACTGCTGTAAGACGCAACAGTTTTAGTGTGCGACGCTTTCAGTAGTTGAAACACCATATGCGCTCCTACTTTTGGATACGTTTCGTAACGCAGAGACACTGCAGTGTCATAAATCTTAATCCACCATGGCTCAAACTCTTCTATCATGACATATTTCAGAGGGAACTATAGAATCAGGCTTTCTGTATGATAACCCTTGTCACTTACCGTGTCCCTGTTCATAAATTCTCAGCTCAATGTGCAGTATAGACAGATGGCGACGCTGCTTGCCGTCTTAATTGTGATATATTGTACTCATTACAATTCAATATGCAAAGTTTAAGGTGCAATTGTGCGACATAACATAGGGGTCCTTTATTAATTGCAGTAAAATAGCTTGGGATTTTAGGCTTCTCACAAACAGTAGAAAAAAAAAAGCAAAATAAAATTAAAACCTGGATGTGATAAATAATTTTGGGAACACAAGATTAACATTTTTGGAAAAAGCCAGAGGCTTGTGTGTGGGCTATTTTGACCAGTAAGCAACATCCTATAACTTACATCCAAATCTCAGACACTTAGATAAAAATGATAGTGATGCATTAATATGAAAGTTTTGGCCGATATCGATAACCGATAATTCTTTATATTTGAAAGCTGATAACCGATATATTGGCCAATAAATCTAAATCCAAAATTTTATATAATTTTTGAGAGCCTGATTACAAAAACAAGTAGCCTAGTTTGAACAAGTCTAAGTTTTTTTAAATTATTTTTACACTTCTATGGCCAACTTTCCTTGCCAATTTTTTTTAAATCTAAATCATATTTCAAACAATTCAAAACCATCATGGTGAACAGTGCACATCTGAATTGTCTCAGCTGAAGGACGTAATCCATTATTTATTGGTTTTAAAATACCGGCCAAATCTTTTTATCGGACCAATAATGATAATATTAAAAATGAACATAAATCGGCCGATGGCTGATATATCATGCATCCCTAAAACATTACTATATAGATAATAAAAAGTGCTAAATAATGAAAATATAGGGCAACCTATTGGTTCAGTGCGGGTCTCATGCATCCACACGTGACACTCGTTCACTCCACTGGATTATAATTCCAGAGGCATTGAAAAGAAGAAGGCCTGACATTTATTTTCCCTCCTGCTCCTGTCCCCATGCTATTTCTAGAGAGCCATGTTGGCGTGGACATTGTGCCATACGCCTGAGTGTGTTCAGTCGCTGTGGGCACCAGTGGATCCATGGAGAGCCAGGTCACCCTCAAATGAGTTGGCATCACAGAAAGGTCCAATGGGCAGCAAACAGAATTACTAATGTGAGTGAGAAAACAACAGGTCTAACCGAGAGAAATGATGCCAAAGGCATGTCCTGCATCTGTGTACTGCTCTCTGAGATCTAGCATTACACTCTGGCTCTTGGGAATGCAGTGTTGGGGAAGGTTAAGTTTAAGTAAGGAATAATTGATGGCAGGCCGGTGAATTATTAGAAAATAATGCACACCCGAGGGAATGCAGCCACGACGCAAAGCGGATTATTCCGCTTATACTACAGTTACCACACCTCAAGACATTGTTCAGATGATGTATTTCAAGACATTTGTCAGGGTTTTGTCCTTAAAACACTCGCGTGTCTTACGCATCTAATCCCAAGCCTCCGTTGCTAACTCCAAAACATCATTTTAGAGCTCGTAACGGAGGCCTGAGCCACTGATACAAAAGAGAGAGATATTAAGCGTGTGTGAATTACCTGAGTCTGTATGTCTCTCAACAGTGTGCATCTCTACTAACAGCAAAACTTTGAGAAACCTCACTACTGAGAAATGTTGTGTAGCTTTTAACCCTCTGGGGTCTGAGGTGTTTTGGGGGTCCTTGAGATGTTCTGACATGCCCTGACATTTGTGCTTTTTTCAGTTGCTTATAAACATATCAATGGCAAAGGTGTAATTACACTCTATTTAGCACAAACAGGACTACCATAATATGTGAGCCACATGTATGTACATGTTTTCATTTTTGAGAGAATAATGTTTATGCATGGTTATTGAAAAATGTATAGCAATAGAGTTTGCTAAAAGCTGTTCATTCAATACAGCAGTATTTGAAAATCGATAATATTTTGTAAAATTACATTTATATTTGCATTCATGTCAAAACCTAGACACTTTTAAACATCAAAATGACATTTATTAATATGTATTCGTGTCAAAATGACATATAAAGACGCTTCCAAGACGCTTGCGTGGCGTGAAAAATAGGCGTCGGTTCTATTTCTAGCATGCACGCGTTTTCCGCGGGTCTCACGCAGGCAGTGTGCAAACTCTAAACTGTTAACATGGGAGCCGAAATAAAAACGGACACGCCACGCAGCTGAGACGCTTATGCCACGCATCCAGTGTGTCACCGGCCTTATCCAGCGGATGTGGGCGTTTCACAGGTTTGTATGGATCGCCTCACATTTGCGTTTGTATAACGCGGTCTCCGTAGGCGGAGTCACATTAAAACTTAATTAGCTGAGATGAGAATGACTGACATCTCTCTCTTTACATACATATTACATAAACTGTGAATATTTGTTTTTTATAAAAATTACTTAATTTAAAAGAAGAGAATTCAAGCTTCATGCCTGTGTGTCTGTATGCCTGTTTGACTGAGTATTCGCTGAGTTACAGTTCATTTTCGGACGCGTTTCAGAATGGACTTCACTGACGGAGAGTAGGCAGAACTCGCATCATGTTTATTTTTCTTTATTTGGCGAAAAGCACAACACTTTGTTTTTATTATGAGTATACACAAAAAAATACACACTAAACAGGATCGATTGATGTATAACACAAGCATATAAGATAAAAATTAATATTAGTATTTCGATTTTTTTTTGCACAGATAAGGGAAAAAACGAGCCTATTGCGCCAGCGCGATAGCCGACCTCAGGGGGTTAAAATGTTAAACTATTTTACTGATAAATTCGTCAGAGCAGCGCTGACAACAAGTTTCTGTGCGAGTGTGTGTGGAAATGATTTGTTGTTTTTATCCAATTATTTACTAAATATATTTGCTTGGTCAGTTTGGTTCTGGTTCTTATGCTGTTGTAAGCAAGGACCTTTGAAATAACAAATCATTTGGCGAAGTGATATGGAACTGTAATGCGGTCAAGATCTGCCTGGAACTACTTTAGCTGTGCGTTTCCCTGAACATAATTGCACAACTTAGGACATTAGTCAGCCAATCAGATTCAAGCATTCAACAGCACCGTAATATAAAAGCAACATGCTACAACTGTTACTCCTAAAAAGTAACTAAACACATTTAAAAACTTGGGAAAAGTAATGCATTTCCTCACCATCTCTTTTTCAGAACAGAAGCACTAGGCTTAGTTTTGAAGTGGTGTATTTTGCTGTAGACAAAACGCCACTTGCATTCTAGACGGCTTTGTTAATTATTATGGGAGCAGTTTCATTACTCTGCTCGTTCTCAGTTTAGACAAGGTGTCACGCTGATTCAGAGAGCTCCAACATATCTGAAGAAGGCTGTTTGCATTCCCACTCATTTCAAAGACAGTGGCTCATGGTTCTGAAGGCATTTTTAAAGCAATTAACCTGACAAAAACAATTAAAAAAATAACATACAACAGAATAAAACAAAATAATAAAGAACTGCTGAAGCTATAACAATGTTATGGGGAAGGGGAAGGATTTTAATTGTATTTGCAAGAAAATAATGAAAAAGAAATGCATGTTGCTTATTAAAAAAACAACAACAAAAAAACATAACTTTCAGACATTAAGGTGTAAACTTAAAAAAGTAATGCATTACCCATTACTCGTTACTTTAAAAAAGTTGATGTAACACCACTTGTAATGTGCCCTAGACATTGCTTAAAAGTCATGATCAAACGTAAGTAGAGACAGATATTTTCTTTTGTATTGTGACGTACATCCGAGTGTAAGATTTATTTTTTTTAAAAGAAAGAAAAAAAAGAACTTGGACTTGGTTGAATCCATCGTTTGTTGACTGGATTTTGAGATGTGGCCGTCGCTCTTAAACAAGCAGTTGATTTTGGAGGGTTTAGGCAGATTTTATGATATATCCTTCATATGAGAGTATTCTGTTCTCATTGGAAGATTGAGTTATGACATTTTGATTAAACATTATGATGAGGTCAAAAAAAGAAAAGATATATATATATATATATATATATGGATGAATCCTTCACATCAAGATATATAAAACGCATATACGAAATAGATGAATTTCATTTCATTGTTACTTTAATATTTTATATGCAAATAAGCATACACTAATGTTTTAATGATAATTTGCTTTATAATGATGTCTTCAGGTCCATCTATTCTTCTAGATAGGCAAGAGGTTGAACCCTGAGGCAGATCCACAGTTTTAGGGGCTTTCACACTTTGTTCAATTGCTCCCCCTCCCCTGCTGGTCTCAGTTCACATTACATTATCTGGGTCCCAGCTATCATTAAAACCGTGGTGCGCTTGTGTTATCAAGCTGCAGATATGAAGGAGAAGCTGCCAAAATGGATAGAGACACTTTTCCTCCCCAAAGCATCAGCACATAAAGACATTTGCATCTATCTGCCGAAAATGTGCTGCAAATCATCTAAAGAATGTGGGAGTCCATCTCTGCTGAAGGCAGATATAGATTCTCTCTGCTTTCTGTGTGTCAGTCACACTTGTCAAGAAAAGTGAGTGAGACACACACAAACACACAGTTTTATCAAATCACATGTCATCAATAGTGGTTCACTTCCGTAATTTAGTACGACTGCATTCATATCAGCAGCGAACCGTACCAGAGTTCACACCGTACCCCAGACCCCAGATACTGGGGAAAAAACTGACATTGCGACATTTTGTTTTTCTGCGATATATATTACGATATGAAAACAGATGACTTTCAAGGCCAATATGAATTTCACCAGATGACTTGAATAGCTCTATTTGGAAAGAATTAATAATTCTAGAATGATTGGGGTGATTTTGTATAGAAAATAATAATAAACAAACTACAAGCATGGATAAATACAAGTGAACAAAGATAGAACATAAACAGTGCTTTATGTTTATGTATTCTCAGGTATGTCTAACAATATTCAGGTAAAGAAATTGAATAATCAAATGTAAAATTACACTGTCTGTAAAAATTAAATATAATAAATCTTTGTTAAAGCAACAGAAGTGATTTTCTCTTTGCATTTTGTTGTTTGATCAACATTAATGACAGAAAGCAGCAGGTTTATTAGGATGCTGTAAATTTTAGGCCAAATGCACGGATCCAATATACTGATACACATATGTTTTGTTTACCTTCATTTTAAGACATACAGTAAGCGATGGTGTTTACGAGGATACTCGGGCATATTGACAACTGTGAGTGAATGTGTCCGTTCAAGCACAAATAGACGTGAAACAGACTTCAGTGTTCGTGTGTTCAGCTCTGCCTCCTCTTTCACATCTTCTTGCACTTCAATGTTTAAAATCGCTTGAATGTTTAAAGGAACACTCCACCGTTTTTTGAAATAGGGCTTATTCACCTTCTTTCCTACATTTAACCCTCAGGGGACCACAAACGCGCCCGCGCGTTTTGCTCGTTTTTTTTTTTTAGCAATGAAAATAAACACCAAATGCTCTGTTAATTTTGATCTTTCATTTTCGTGTAATACATCAATCGATCCTGTTCAGTTTCTATTTTTTTTCTGTATACTCACAATAAAAATAAAGTGTTTTGCTTTTTGACAAATAAAGAAAAATTAACATGATGCGATTTCTGCCTTCCCTCTGTCCGTGAACTCCCATTTGAAACGCGTTCGAAAATGATCAATAACTCCGCGAAAATTTAGTCAAACAGGCAAACAGACCCACGGGCATAAAGCTTGAGATCGCATCTGTTAAAAGAAGTAACTTATATAAAAAACAAATATTCTCAGTTTCTGTAATCTGTATAAAAAGAGAGCGACTCCTGTCGAGCTCATTAGGAGTTCATTCACAGTAATGTGACCACTCCCCGGAGAGCGCGTGCTATTCAAACGCAAATTCTGAGGGGTGTGAAACGCCCATCAGCTGTAAACACAGCGCGTCGCGATCGAGTGAGGCATAATATAGCCTACCTTATGGAGAAACGATTCCTCAGAACAGTGCTGATGAGGAGCAATATCTCCTGATATGAGGAGCAGATCCCGCTGAGGAGTGAGGTAGGCTGTTTTCTTTTCTCACGTGTGGAATAACGTTATGGAATAACGTTAGTGTAGGCCTATGCAAACCGCAAAAAGATGAATCGCATTTCTATAATATGACTCGCCTTTCTGTGAGATGAATGAAGGGTACATATTTGTAAAGACTGTTTAGCCTGAATATGAATCGCGTGTCTGTGTGTGAAAGAATAAACTGCTTTGCTATAGCCTACTGAGATGAGTAAAAATCCACTGGAATATGTTGAAAAAAATGTATTTGTATAAGCAACGTATTAAACTGCAAAAAAAAAAAAAATACTATTTTTGTCAAAAATAAAGTCATAGACTAAGATGTTAGATGTTCCAATGTTGGCTATATTCAAACTAATGAATACATATGATAAAATTTAGGCCTATAATCTTTTTTCTTTTTTTTTTTTTACAAAGAAAGAGTACACTTGAAATATTGTTGAAATTGTAATTATTGTTGTAATTGTAACATTTTTAATAAAATAGCAAAACATATTTACAAGAGAAATGTAAGCGAAATCTTAAATGGTCAATATAAGTCTTCTTCTAAATACATCTTTTGTCGTTGCATTGTGGCTCAGTCAGTGTCACACCTGAATGAATGGCTCATTAGGCAGTCATTATGCAGAATGGGTGGGGAGATTATGCAGAGATTATGCAATCTAAGGTGTAAACTACTCCTCCCCCTTGCATATTGGCTTTCCAAGCAAAACCTGTTTTACACCATTTAAATCAATGTATTTTTTTTTTGTGAACGATAAAGCAAAACTATTTTCACATAATTTTGAAGCTAGAACACAAAGGGACAACATCCATTAGTCAAAAGTCTTGTGGACACATATTTAATATGTGTTTTGTGGTCTTAATTCAGCAACTTTCATTTTAATTTTTTCCAATAACCACGCATAAACATTATTCTCTTAAAAATACAAACATCTACATACACGTTGCTCGCATATTATGGTAGCCCTGTTTGTGCTATATAGAGTGAATTTACACCTTTGCCATTAACATGTTTATAAATAACTGAAAAAAGCACAAATGTCAAGGCATGTCAGAACATCTCAAAGGCCCCCAAAACACTGTGGTCCCCTGAGGGTTAAATAGGTGGGCAAATGCAT
The DNA here is from genome assembly GCA_022828995.1 of Vimba vimba. NCBI lineage: Eukaryota > Metazoa > Chordata > Actinopteri > Cypriniformes > Leuciscidae > Vimba > Vimba vimba. Next base: position 3,097,085 of record CM040840.1, read on the forward strand.
TTTTGTCTCAGTGCATGCATTATTTTAGTTTGACAGGGTCGGCGCTAGCTTAGCTTAGCATAATGAATGGAATCCTTTGTTGCCAGCTAGCATGTCCTGAGTAAAAGTGATATATATATATATATATATAAAAAAAAAAAAACACCTAATTACTTCTTGTGGCCTGCGTATTCACAACGAGTACAAATAGCGATGCAGATTAACACTAGGCGATTTCCTATGCAGATATTTACTTGGGACTATATTAGGGGGAAGCACAGGTGAAACACTGCTACTTGGGCGCAGAGATATCACGCCCAAGTAGCAGTGCTTCGCCTGTGCTTCCACCTAATATAGTCCTTAATATATAAGTCAGTATCTGCCTAGGAAATCGCCTAGTGTTAATCTGCATCGCTATTTGTACTCGTTGTGAATATGCAGGCCACAAGAAGTAATTAGGTGAGTTTTTTTTATTATATATATATATATATATATATATATATATATATATCACTTTTACTCAGGACATGCTAGCTGGCAACAAAGGATTCCATTCATTGTGCTAAGCTAAGCTAGCGCCGACCCTGTCAAACTAAAACAATGCATGCACTGAGACAAAAATGCATTTGCCCACCTATCTAAATGTAGGAAAGAAGGTGAATAAGCCCTATTTCAAAAAACGGTGGAGTGTTCCTTTAAACTGACAGGACCTAAAACACGTGCAAATGATAAACTTTCAGTCCACGATGGTTAAACTTTGCAATTAATCCATGAATCACCTGTGTTCCGAACCGTGTGGCCTGGTCCGTACGGATCATGGATCAACTACGATCCCTATGCTTGACATCGCACATCTTGCGATGTGACTATCGTGAACGCACACGTCTTGATATCGATGCTTAAATGATATATCGTGCAGTCCTAACGTCGATCGAACCCGGGTGCGAACCAAAAGTGCTAGTGTGAAAGCAACCTTAGTGTCCTAAAAGTAAATGGAGTCACCAATGGAGAGCAGTTTAAAACCTCCTTGTGGCGAGCAGGACGAGTGGCGTGATTACTAATGAGCGACACCTGTGGGACGCACCAGTCTCGTATCTCTCACGGAGGAGCGGAAGCATAAAGGAGGAGCGACGGCAGTGGAGATCGATGTTTGGACAGATTGATGTTTATGTTTTATTTGATGTGACAGCAGTCGTCCGTGAGGGACTGCTGTCTTTTACTTTCGTTTTGTATTCGTTTTATTTTAGATATTAAAATCTGTTGACTGTTCGCCGGTTCCCGCCTCCTCCTTCCCACAATAACGAACTTTGCTCCACTCCTCAAGGACAAAACCTCCAAATCATCATTATGACCCACTGATGCTAATGTTCACACCATGTATCCTGTCTAATGGCAGGCTCTGCCTATAGATAGAAACCACAGCAGTGTGAAGGTTATCAGCAGACAAGAGTGTGACAAGGACACAGTGTTCACGTGTAATTGGCACCGCAGTGCTGTAATCACTACATCAGTATGCTACTTCTCGGTTCATGTTCAGATTGCTGTATATGGATCATTTAGACAGATCTAAATCCTCATTTTAAGAACGTCTCATATGTTGTTTGAGTTTATAAGTTTGATGGCATAAGGTCCTTCAAGTCAGATTTTAAATTACTCTCTCTCTAATAACTGCATCCATGATTGAACATGAAACTGGATCTAATGATCAACATCAGAAGAACAGACACTGAAGAAGAAAAAAAAAAAAACAGATTGGAAAGTATAAGCAAATTTTAAAATGAGTGCTGCCATAAACACTATCAGGGAACATGCCTCGTCAATTTGATGTCAAGAACTTGAAACTTAAGCGCGAGCAAAACAACATCGGTGACCACAAACGCAAGCAACAACTTGAGACGACAGAGGAAACTTCAGTGTCCATCAACGTCTTCCGTGTGGTTTGTAGGACAGCACTTATGAATCACAAATGACAATTTGAGAAGGAGTGATGAACTGTCACTATCAAAAGAAAGAGAGCAGAAAGAAATCCCTTCTTTCCTTGCCATTTATTCAGTGTAAAATCTGTTGAAATGCATTAAAGGATATCAAGACGATGGAAGCACATTCCATTCACTTAGTATTTTGTGACTTTAAATGTTTTATTTATTGCGAATATGGGGAATTAATCAGAGAAACAAACTTTATTTCTCACAACTGCAAATGTACATCTTCCAATTTGACTGTTTATATCGTGACTTCTCGTAGTTCTGACTTTATTTCTCATAACTTTTGACAGTGTCACAATGCAACTTTTTTTAAAACTGTATTTTACAGTTAGTTGCTTTATTGTTTATACTGAGGCAGAAACAAGCTTCCATTACCCACTGTATGATGCCATTTTTTTTCTTTCTTAAATTCATTTCTTTAGGTGCTGTAACATTAACATAATTTTGGCAAAATTTTGCAGTAAAAAAAAAAAAGGTATGTGGAAATCTTTCGCCCTCAAGCAAATTTACTGAAAGGACTGGATTTCATCTGTGAAAATTCACTGATCAACAGTAAATGTGACCATGCTTTACACTACACTTAAAAATAAAGGTTCAGTATTGACATCTATGGTTCCATGAAGAACCTTTAACATCCATTGAACCTTTCCATTGTACAAAAGTTTCTTTATACTGGAAAAAAAGTTTTAGATTATTAAAATGTTTGTTAGACTAAGAAACAAATAGTTATTGTAATATCTGATGACTGAAAAGTTCTTTGGGGAACCAGAAATGGTTTTTATATGTTACTGCAGCGGAAAAGCAATAAAGAATCATTAAGAATCAATAAAGAATCATTATTTTTTAAGAGTGTCCTAAAAAAACCCGTACGCAGCCAGGAGGAAGTGACAAGAGCAATTATTAATCAAAGTGTTCAGATTAATGATTTTTGGCTGGCAGAAAATTAAAAGAAGAAAGAAGATCATACAACATCCTAGCAACTACTAAATAGGAAAAATGTGCTAAAAACACTCAAGAAACCTCAGAAAAAAATACAATATTTATAAAGCACATTTAAAAACACCACACAGCAATGCTCTGAAAACCCATCACTCAAATTGTAATGTAAAATATTTAAAAACTGAATATCTTTGGTGTCAGCATTTAAGTGTCTTTATCATCCAGCTCTTGTGAAGGCGTTTCTCTCTGCAAGGCTTCTGACCGTTGGCGTGTCCAGACCTGGTCATGGCTTTCACACCTCAGATTCAGTGGAGGGGTTAAATGGGCGAGGGGGGGATGACACACACCTTCCGGCCCCCACCATATGCTTCATCAGCTCTGCGGTTACACACGCCCACAGTGGAGCCATGCCCTGTGACAGGAACAGGGCCATAGAGCTCAACGGGCGCCTGTACGGGGCCGTGCTGGGACCAGAGACAGGGCAGCCCTCAGGCCAGGCCAGCCATAGGAATCACGCATCTTGGCTGACACGCTGTTCCCAAGGCAATACGGGACAGTGCCATGCAAACCCACGCACTAACTGGTGTCCCTCTCACCTCAGCCAACTCCACCGCCCCCGCAAGAGAATGACCCACTTCCCGTTCCCGCATTACTTAGTGTCCTTCTTTCTTTCGTCGGGTTGTTTGGAAATTCTATGCTGGTCATTTCTCCCACTCATTTTGATATTCAACACCGGTAAAAAGTTAGAAAACATACTAAAGAGGTATTCACAGCGGGCAGGCAGATTTGCCCATCAAATTAGTAAATGACCCCCATATGCTCCAAATAGGCATGTGCCGGTATCACATTTTCATGCTGCGATTAATTGAGTGATCTTTTATCACGGTATACGGTATTATCACGATATTTTAATATCGGGGGGGGGGGGGGGGGGGTGTAAAAAATAAAATAAAACTTGCATCACAAGGTGTAATTGTGATTGTCAAAACATTTGTTAACTAAACTGAATTTTATTAAGTTTAGTGATAACATGGTACAATGACTGTTTGGTAGGCTACAGTTTGTGTTGCTTAACACAAATTTAACGATTTCAATTCAATACTTGGGATTTGATTTAAATATTGATTCAATATTGACTAATTTTGGATAAATATTAGGAAGGCTACAGTAGATAGCCCACATGTTATTTTTTTCTCATGAAAAAAAATATTTCACATAATGCTATGTAACCATATAGAGCCCTATCAGCTGGTATTATTAAAGGCTACAAATAACTAGTTAAATCAAATATAATGTGGTTTTCATTATAATAACAATTATGTAATGACACAAGTAAAAATATAATAAATATGTAAAAAAAAGTGCAGTGCACATATTCAGCAAAATACTCCCCTTTATCTATTTGTTTTAGTCATCTAACATGCTGCTGGTCATTAAATGGTTTAAATGTAACGTTCTGTGACACAATTGTTCTCCTGTTTCATATCAAAAGTAACCTGCTCTGTCTTGTTTGACGGTCTTCGTGTCCTCTTTGCTCCGCGATTTTTCTCTGCGTGAGAAAACGGATGTGTGGCGTGAGCGTGTGAAGAGTCTCGCGCTGAATGCGTCGAGTTGGCAGCTCTGCTTTTAGAAGCGGGATGGATCCGGATAGATCGGCGGCGGCCATAGACTGTAGGCGGCGGCGTTCCTCCTTCCACCATGCTGCTTCTCTATGTGAGGACTGTTTACATTAGACTAGAAGTGCGCACCGGCCGCATGCTTATACACGTGGCGATTGTTTACATCAGAGTGCGCACGTGTTTCGCGCAGTATACGCAGTGTTTGTTTAAGCGGTTGATGGAAAATAAACTATAATGCGCGTTCTAAAAATCTAAATTCGGATCTATTATTTTTCACGGTATTTTGAAGTGCCCGCGATAACAATATCGTGCATATTCATTACCGCGATTTATCGCATTACCGAATACCGGCACAAGTCTAGCTCCAAAAAACATGCTCTTTTCTTTCCAAATGCGAAATCTTTGATCCACATGTCAAACGTTGGAACAGCCTCAGACTTCCAGTGTTGTAAAATTAGATGTTTTGCAAGCAACATGCTGAGGGAAATAGCTTGTGCTTCATATTTGTCCAGCCCCGCTTCAGGATAGGATCCGGCTTTATAGTTCTGTTATACACCTCAGAAAGACGACCAAACAACACGAAGGTGTTGAGCTTGTGACATGTGAAGAGTTGGTGGCTAAGTGTTTTCTGAAGATTTTGGACGCAAAGATGATATCTCTGGAAAGAATTTAGACAACCTACATTGGGAAAAGTGAAGTCTGTTCAGCTCTCTTTTTTAATTCTTGGTCTATGTACATTATGTGGCTTTTATTTTTCACATATTGTCCATTATTACAGCACCTCTATTCCCAGCCTGAAGCGCTCTGATTTCTACAAAGCCCCTCCATCTCTGATTGGCCAGCTGACCCCGTGCGTTGTGATTGGCTAAACACTTCAAACATGTTTCGGAAATGTAACGCCCCTTACCATAATCATGAGCTTTAGCTTCCAAGGCTTCTAAAGCAATTGTAAACACAGTTAATAATGCCGTCGTTATATCAGTTCGAGCCTCGGCTTCGGAAAATGCGGATGATCAAGCTGATATACCGGAAACAATTTTGCAAGCATGACTTGAGTAGAATGTTTCGCAGTGTTTCTTACCTTTTTTTATATACAATATTATAACAGTTTAAATTGTCTTCTTCCCTGTAACTACTTTATGTCCTGAAGTGGCTGCATAAAACAGTTAAATAGTGTAGTGAGTATTTCTAACTTATTTGGGGGTGTATAGCCGGAGTTGTTCTCTCCCAGAAAGTTGTTGCTTTACACAAGCTAACTTTTGGGTTTTAATGCACAGAAACAGCGTTATAAATAAATATTAACCTCTGATTCCTAATTTCATCCGTTTTTGGATGGCCAAACAAAGGGGTTTTGCTTTTGCATCCAAACAAACAGCATCTCCAAGACATGACGACAACACTACAATGCACTGAAGCCTCGTCTTCTTTCGTATGCAAGCTCTCAGATTTCATTAAAAAGATCTTCATTTGTGTTTCCGAAGATGAACAAAAGTCTTACTGGTTTTGGAACGACATTAGGGAGAGTAATTAATGACAGAATTACATTTTTTGGGTGAACTATCCCTTTAAGAGCACGATGAAGCCATACTTTAGAAAGAGTTTCATTTCGCTTTTGTAATACTGTGAAACATAAACACTCACTCCTAAAGCAGCTCTGACAGGGATATAAATGCAATAAAAAGTGCATTTCAGGACCAGCGTGCCACCACGGCTGTCAGAGCCTTGAGTAGGTGCCAGCAAAAGCGCAAACAAGGTAAACTTTTATGAGCAGCCAGGAAATGTGTGGCAGCTGCCGTCTCCTCCAGACCATCTCAGCCTGCACACTCCATTCATCTGAGCCCTATGTGTGTGTGTGTGTGTGTCGTCCTCAACCAACCCCCTAGTCTTCTGAGCCCGTCACTTCCCCAGATGCATTCTGTTTGTGCGCTCTGCATTATGAACTGTCACATCTGATCAAATAATGGTAAAAATGACGGCCGCGACAGCTCTGAATGCACTAGTCCGCTTACTAGACACTTTACGCTTGTAGCTTGACTTTGTCCTTTTCTTGGTGGTTGGGATTCTTTTTAGAGTTGGTCTTGCATGGTAAGTCAAGGTGACAATGTGTTTTGTGTCTCTTTTTCAAGTCGGCATGAAACGGAAGTTGTGACAGTCTTTTCTTCCCTATTGTGACGTATATCTGAGTGAAATGGCTTCTGGAGCAAGAACAAATGTAGGGGCGGGACTTCATTTTGTCTATGGGGAATGGATTCTATGGTTAGATGACAGTGGTTCACTATTGGTCAATCTCATGTGAGTGACAGGTTGCCCCGCCCTTACGCCAGTAAACGTGTCATTAGAGAAGAGATGTCGCTGCAAGATGGGAGGGGAAGTCATTTTGATTAAAGATTATGAGGCACATGAATAAAATTTAAAAATGTAAAAAAAAATGTGCACTGATAAATCATTTACAATAAATACTGCAATATTCTATAAAAGCAAACATTGCCAATTTTGATTTCATGGTGACTAGAGATGCACTGGTCAACCAGCCATCAATCGGAACCGGACCGGAACATTTTTTCAGGACTTGCATTGCAATCATTTCCCAAAATGTCATTTGTGTAGAAATATTACAAAGTCGGTAAACAGGGCGTCAACACAGGCCAGGGATGGGACACGACGAAGACGGAAGCAAAGAGGAGAGGAGCGCACAAACACAGCAAGCTCACTGTTTGTGATGCTCAAAATATTGGAAGAAAAATATAAATATTGAATTAAGGGTGGGAGTTTATATGAATGTGTCTCTGAAGGGAACTGACTGTCTTTCAAAAAAGTTTTGATGGCATTTTCTTTCCTCTTACCTCCGTATAATACCTATAGAGTTCAACAGTCGGGTTCCGGAAGTAAAAAACATTTCTCCATAGGGAAATTGATTTTGAACGATAACTTTCAAACTTTTAAAGACAGGCCTTCTGTGAGCTACAAGGTTGTTAATCCATGGTATTTGCTGGTAGTTGAAGGAAGTATATACAGTGAGGAAAATAAGTATTTGAACACCCTGCTATTTTGCAAGTTCTCCCACTTGGAAATCATGGAGGGGTCTGAAATTGTCATCGTAGGTGCATGTCCACTGTGAGAGACATAATCTAAAAAAAAAAATCCAGAAATCACAATATATGATTTTTTAACTATTTATTTGTATGATACAGCTGCAAATAAGTATTTGAACACCTGTCTATCAGCTAGAATTCTGACCCTCAAAGACCTGTTAGTCTGCCTTTAAAATGTCCACCTCCACTCCATTTATTATCCTAAATTAGATGCACCTGTTTGAGGTCGTTAGCTGCATAAAGACACCTGTCCACCCCATACAATCAGTAAGAATCCAACTACTAACATGGCCAAGACTAAAGAGCTGTCCAAAGACACTAGAGACAAAATTATACACCTCCACAAGGCTGGAAAGGGCTACGGGGAAATTGCCAAGCAGCTTGGTGAAAAAAGGTCCACTGTTGGAGCAATCATTAGAAAATGGAAGAAGCTAAACATGACTGTCAATCTCCCTCGGTCTGGGGCTCCATGCAAGATCTCACCTCGTGGGGTCTCAATGATCCTAAGAAAGGTGAGAAATCAGCCCAGAACTACACGGGAGGAGCTGGTCAATGACCTGAAAAGAGCTGGGACCACCGTTTCCAAGGTTACTGTTGGTAATACACTAAGACGTCATGGTTTGAAATCATGCATGGCACGGAAGGTTCCCCTGCTTAAACCAGCACATGTCAAGGCCCGTCTTAAGTTTGCCAATGACCATTTGGATGATCCAGAGGAGTCATGGGAGAAAGTCATGTGGTCAGATGAGACCAAAATAGAACTTTTTGGTCATAATTCCACTAAACGTGTTTGGAGGAAGAAGAACGATGAGTACCATCCCAAGAACACCATCCCTACTGTGAAGCATGGGGGTGGTAGCATCATGCTTTGGGGGTGTTTTTCTGCACATGGGACAGGGCGACTGCACTGTATTAAGGAGAGGATGACCGGGGCCATGTATTGCGAGATTTTGGGGAACAACCTCCTTCCCTCAGTTAGAGCATTGAAGATGGGTCGAGGCTGGGTCTTCCAACATGACAATGACCCGAAGCACACAGCCAGGATAACCAAGGAGTGGCTCTGTAAGAAGCATATCAAGGTTCTTGCGTGGCCTAGCCAGTCTCCTGACCTAAACCCAATAGAGAATCTTTGGAGGGAGCTCAAACTCTGTGTTTCTCAGCGACAGCCCAGAAACCTGACTGATCTAGAAAAGATCTGTGTGGAGGAGTGGGCCAAAATCCCTCCTGCAGTGTGTGCAAACCTGGTGAAAAACTACAGGAAAGTTTGACCTCTGTAACTGCAAACAAAGGCTACTGTACCAAATATTAACATTGATTTTCTCAGGTGTTCAAATACTTATTTGCAGCTGTATCATACAAATAAATAGTTAAAAAATCATACATTGTGATTTCTGTATTTTTTTTTTTTAGATTATGTCTCTCACAGTGGACATGCACCTACGGTGACAATTTCAGACCCCTCCATGATTTCTAAGTGGGAGAACTTGCAAAATAGCAGGGTGTTCAAATACTTATTTTCCTCACTGTATATATATATATATATATATATATATATATATACACACAGTGCAATGCATAAGTGAATACACCCATGCTAAAGTTGACTAAAAAGAGGAATAAAAAATCATATTTTGGAAATTGAACTTAATGCCTTAATTTAAAAAATTAGGAAAAATCCAACCTTTAAGGACACCAATTTTCTTTGTGAATGAATAATGTATCGTAAATAAATAAATGTTCTTCCTTAAAATACATGGTGCATAAGTGAGTACACCCCTATGTTAAATTCCCATAGAGGCAGGCAGATTTTTATTTTTAAGTATTTTTTTTTTTTTTTTTATTAGGATACTATGCATCCTGATAAAGTTCCCTTGGCCTTTGGAATTAAAATAGCCCCACATCATCACATAGCCTTCACCATACCTAGAGATACCACCAAAAGAGAACTTTTGACCTGTACTGTGTATATATATATATATATATATATATATATATATATATATATATATATATATATATATATATATATATATACTGTTTTGACAGCAGAACTCTCAATGAAAAACTACATTACCCATGATGCTGTACAGAAAAAACACCAATCATTCAAAAAAATATCTCTTTAGCTCCGCCCACACCCATGCAGCACCGCAAATGATGTAATCTCTCTAGCCTCTTAAAATACTTTTAATTTTTGCTTCAAACCAAAGCTTGTAATATTATGATTCAATGGCTTGGTTCACAGCTTAAAACTTTTTAACAAATTATTTTTAAAAATCCCTGGAAAAAATACTTATAATAATACCAGTGCTGCTTAAAAAGGGGGCAGGAACTGCTGAACTCTATTAAAGCAGTGTTTATAAGGGCAGTGCTGCTTTGTGTACAACAGTAGCCAGGGAAACGGCATATCGCTGCTGTTCCATAAGCGCCATCTACTGTCAGAGTAAATTTGCATTTTCATTCAGTCTGTCTGCTGTTTTTGTTTTGTGCAGGTATGTTTTATGTAGCATAATTTCACAAAGCTAAAGTCAAACCATTTTATTTTTTGCTTTAAATCAATCAATCAATCAAATACAACTGGTCATGTTGCATGTGTGTAGCATCTTTGTTTGGATCATAATTAAAATGCAGTGGTTGCCTCTAATTTCAAAATGGCTACAGATATTTTTTGTTTACGCCCAGCTTGGTCTGTACTAGAGCAAATAAGCATCAAATTTGATCAAACAAAGAAAAAACATCGGCAACCGGTATCGGAACTGGCCCATTTGGTTGTAAAAAAATCTGCAATTGGAATCGGCCATGAAAAATCATGATCGGTGCATTCCTAATATTGACTTAATCACCTAATAGTAACAATCACCAATGGAAACAATAGGTTTCACACTGAAGCAACAGGCTTAGAGGGAACTGAACTGAAATCCCTGAGCATGCAACAAAGTGTTGACACACTACATTAATCCACTCGGTGTCTCTCGAGGCTGAATTTAGAAGGCCGTTTCTGGGGAATGCCTTCCTCCCTTTATGTCTCTTTCCATCGCTGTCTAGAACTCATTTGAGAAACAGTCAAAAGGACCGTCTTTGTCGGGATTCCGCTGAGATGCTAGCTCAGTCATCTCTCCTTGAGCGAAGATCAAAGACACTGTGGTGTAACAGTCCTGAGGGCTCGGAAAAAGGTTTTCTCCACATTTTAAGTGTGAATTCAGAGTCAACACAGCCAAGACGAGAGGGACATAGTACTTAAAATGTGCCCATTACAGATTCCACAGGTGTTTAAGACATAAAATAAACAACCGAAGTTAAAGTAAACTTCCGCTTAAAAGGACCGACCCTTGCTGGCTGAGTTCCGAAAGGAAACTGTCTTGAATGGTAAAGCCCCACAAAAATAGAAGCACATGGGAGTTTGGGAGCTTGGTGTGTGGTTGGGGAAGTGTGTGGGTGGGGTCACGCTGGCAGAAAACAGGTATATGCTCACGGAAGCGTGTGATTGGAGAATGTAGAGGCTGAGGAGAAAGAAAATGAACACCATCTCTAAATAGAAAAAAAAAAAAAAAGCATTCATTATTTATAAACTGACTATAATATACTGAGCTAATTGCATCTGACATAAACTATTGTCCAAAACCTAGTGAGAAGCCTACCTAGGCAGCATTTTAGGAATATTTTTATGCAGAATATCACCTTGTTAGCTTAGGAAAATGTTAACTTCAAATTCTTTTGCAATTAAATCAGGTTTCCAGTGCAATTCACATGAAGAGGGATACGTATATGCAATTGGTATGCTTTTAGAGCATCACATTGTTAGCTTAGCAACATGTTATCTTCAAATTCTATTGAAATCAACGATGTGTTGGGTTTCCAGTTTGATTCATGTGAATAAGGCTATTTGTATGATGTAGCTGGTGGTCAAGCTGGTTTTCAGTTGCTTTTAGCTGGTTGGTCAGCTGGTCTCCCAACCTGACCATCTAAAGAATTGGCCAAACCCCTTTAAAATCAGCCTTCTAAACCAGCTAGCAAGCTTAGGCTGGTTTTAGCTGTATTTTTAAGTAGGGAATTCAATGGTGAGTCGGACCAAAGTCCCTTTCAGGCAAGACATTTCACTCGGTGGCCATCTTTGAAATGTCTCTTGGCCCAGCTCCAATCTCTTAGAATGGGGAAACATCAAATTACAAAGCTGGTCACCATGCTTACAATACATTTTATATTTGAAATCAACAATGAAATCTGACAACAACTGTCACATAAAGTTGCTTTCTAAAAGCTCAAATCATGTAAAAAAAAAAACAACCACAAAAAAAGCCAGCCAATATGCATGTGCACTCATAAGCGTGCGTCTCAGAACACTAAACACAGAACACACAATGACTTTACCAATAGGCGATTGGCTCTTATACCGAAATATTCCGCATTGCACTTTCTCCCATTCACAGTAATAGTGCACTGTCTTTCTAAAGTCTTTGGCCAGGTTTCCAGTGTAATTCATGTGAAGATGGCTATTTGTGATATTTGTAATGCTTATTGGAGTATCACATTGTTTGCTTAGCAACATGCTAATGCTAAATTCTTTTTAAATCAAGTCTGGTTTCCAGAGTTGATGCATATGGGGTTCCAAATCAGTCACTAATGGGGTAGGGTTCTATTTATATTGCAATGCTGCCTATGTAGGCAGTAAACAGTACCTCAGGTTTTTGGAACTGAGCTATAGTCTCTTAATTTCTGTTGGCAGAATCCATCTTTATGCAACATTGAATTAAGCTCAAAGCTTTCAGCTGAGAACCCTTGAGAGGGATGCCAACATGATACAAACTTAACCTGACTTCCTCAGAGCCTGAAAAGCCCCAGCTTGCCCAAAGACTGTCTAGATGATGTGAAGTCAGCCGGCTGTAGCCGCCGGGACTACCAAGAGCCCCATGCACCAAGGATAAGGTGCCCCAATTGGCCATTGGGTGGTCTGGCCTGATTCCCAGCCTTTAGAGTTGCATCGTCTTGAGACTTGTATCCCTCATCGTTTGGGAACAGCCTGCCTGTACATCTATCATGCAAGTCCCTCTCTATTCTGTTCATTCTGAAATTTCCAAAGTCAGATACACAATGACAATGCCCTTCTGATAATTCATCTTAGTTCATAATGTTGTCCTGCATGCACACTGCATCAACAGGCCCTACAAGTGACCCTGTTTGTTAGGAGACCAGCCTCCATCTATAATGATGAAGACCTTGTTTTGGTTTATTCATTCCGGTCTTAATCAATTTAAATTCAAACTCTCACTCACCTTCACTCTTGTTTTTGCTGTAAAAATGAGCCCTTCCATACTTGATTAAACCGTAGAGTGAAAAACAAAAAAGCCACATGTTTAAGCTACAAAGAATTTAAATCTGCAAAAGGGAATTCACAATCCATTTTACTTCCATAATGTGATGCATTATTGTTTGTACTTCTTTACCCAACAGAAATGGCTAAATATTTGTTTAGATGACAGAATTCACAATTTTAGAGGATTTGAACTAGACATTTAAAACTAGCATACAAAAGCACTGTGATAGAAAACTTACATTTGCCCTCTCATAGAAAAGTACATAGAAAAGCATATAGTAGGCCATGCTGTAGAACATTATTTTCAAGACTCTTAAGGTCTTCCCACCATTAACATGAGATACAGAGTACAGTGGTGTTTAGGCCGTGTCATTGATATGATTCCCAAAGATTGATGATTAAGCTCTAATTTGGCTTCATCCATCTGATCAGTCTATAAATCAAGAGATCAAACGATGACTCATGCAAACGAAGAAGCGTTTAGTCATTTTCAGACTCATTTTTGTCACTATTCTTTCTCAGAGCTGCTACCCACATCTTGACACCTTAAAAACAAACACCCTTTTTCTGAAATAAAATCTTCCTTATGTGACCCATTCAAAGCGCGAGTGTATAAATAATCACTTGAAATCACGCCACATCAAAGGGATTGCAGGCCCACAGTGGCCGAGCGTCTAAATGTCACTCAATGACTCAAGCTAAGAAACCGCACCATGTGTGAACCAATTGTAAGAGGAAGTGAATGGCGAGCTGGCAGGGGACACATCCCATGTTACATCACAAGGCAAGCTGGCACTGAGGTGTCTATGTTGGGCACTATTCATGGGCACAGGCTGTGGCAGGAGAACCAGCAGGGCCAGGAAGAGCTATATGGAGCAGATGGGAGCGTCCTACAGAGCAACAAGCCTCTGTAAGTCTGAGAGGAGCGCTCCCCACAGTCGGACCACTGCGATAACATCCACTCAATTTATTAGCACGCTTCTCACCAGGAGATGTGTGGTATGGCTGGCAATAACAAGTTCCTTTATTTTATGTTTGGCCTATTTGCCAACTTTTAATGACAAAGACCGTAGATGGGCAACAGGATCTCTATATGAAGTTTTTTTTTTTTACCCTCCACAAACCAGATAATCAATGCTATGGAAGCTTGTTTCCACTACGGAATAAAAAAAATAAAATAAAAAGGCAATTGCGACACAAAATAAATAAATCAGAATTCTGATATGTAAATTCAGTTGCAAATCTGACATTTTTCTCAGAATTGTGAGATGTATAATTATGACATAAAAAGTCGCATTTACCTTATAAATATTTTCCGTGGCGAAAACAGTCACAGTTTTTTAACTTTCAGGGAAAATAACCTACTAAATGACTTGTCGTCTCCTCATATTAAAATAATAGAATGTTTTTTGGGGGGTATTTGATTTTCTTTCATAATCAAAGAAATAAGACACTTCAGCTTGAAGACACCCGAGGTAAATCTGCGCATTAAAGGGATAGTTCACTTTGAAATTAATTTTTGATATGTTTTAGCTTACCTCAAGGGCATCCAAGATGTAGGTGTCTTTGTTTCCGCAGTAGTTTCAATTTTGATATTTTTAGGTCAAACCGTTCTTGTCTGTCAGTCATATAATGCAGGTCGATGGTCACTGTCTCAAAACACAAGCACAGAGTCCAAATTAAAACGTCCAAATGATCTGACGGCACGGGTGGGTATAGATATATACATAGATGTCGCCATGGCTACTGCAGTTCATTGGAACGAAACCGTAGCCAAGCGACATCTAGTGTATATATCTATACCCGCCCGCGCCGTCAGATCATTTGGACGTGTGCTGTTTTCAAGAGATAACAACGATATAAATACTGTTCGTTTTCTCACACAAACCGCTCGTTTCGTGTCTTAGGCCATCAGTGTGTACTTATGATGGGGAATTGTTTCATTTGGATGATGGGGAATTGTTTTAATTTGGACTCTGTGCTTGTGTTTTGAGACAGTGACCATCGACCTGCATTATATGACTGACAGACAAGAACGGTTTGACCTAAAAATATCAAAATTGAAACTACTGCGGAAACAAAGACACCTACATCTTGGATGCCCTTGAGGTAAGCTAAAACATATCAAAAATTAATTTCAAAGTGAACTATCCCTTTAATAAGCTTACTAATAAATTAGTATGTGGAGATGGACTATGGCTTTGTTCGTTAGTTGTTCTCAGCAGGCTTTCTTATGGGTTTATATCTCAGACAATTTAAAACAATTATCACACCTGCTAATTTGTCTCAATGACAGCTAAACAAATGCTACAACTCCAACAGAAGGATATTCTCAAAGCAGCACGGGGTAATGTATTTACTAACTCCTTGCTAAACCAACAAAAAAAGTGATTAAAGCTCCAGGCTACACAATTAACCTCTTGGGAGCAACTTTTGCACACACAAACTCCAACATCATGTATTCAGGTCGAGGTGGTAGACCACCACATCTAAATATGCTGTATTATAACTACTTCAGGAAAACATAAAGCATTGCAATGAAGGCATGAATAAGAAATATGTTTTGCACAGATGGTAAGAGAGCTGAGCCCATGTTTTACACTGGTACAAGTCATCAAAATGATTTTAGTATAATCTCTGGCTACTTTTAGTTGATTTTTATCACTTAGGTCAGTGGTTTTCAACCTTTTTGACTCAAGAGCCCCCGTTGGCCAACACAATATTTGAAGGCTCAATATTTAAAGCCTAAGCTTTTTCCAGTATTTCTGCCATAATTATGGCAAAGCTACTTAACAGAAACTAGGAGTATTGATATTAAATTAATTAGGCAGGATTCATTTTATGACTTCAGAAGTGTCAAGAACTCTATGTTCCTCAATTGAAAACAAGTTATTGAGGAAAAACTAAATATTTCTATTGTTTTAATGCCATTATTTATTATCTTTATCATATTATATTTTATTATTTTAATATATTGATAATAACTGATTAATTTATATACTTTTTAGTCCCCCTTGGAAGTTTGCGGCCCAGCTGCCTTAGGTATTTTTTTCCAATTGATATTTTCTTAAATTAACTAATTTAGGGGAGTTGTACTCACTTAAAACACCTACTAGTTCAACAAAAAAAAAAAAAAAAAAAAAAAAAAAGATCCAGACCTGGTTTTTGGTGTGTTTTAAGAAAATGTATTTAACAATATACACTGTATACACACACTTCTGTTTCTGATGACTTGCTACATTTCTCTCAAAATGTGTTACATTAATAAATTCACACATTTGTTTTCCCACAGTATCCGCTGAAAATACGTTCACTTCCTTTGACAAATGCCGAGAGGCCATCATGCTGAAAAACTGCCAGGTTCTTTCAGGACGATCATCCATTTACTCTATTACATGTTCATGGCAGTAATGGTTTTAAATGCAGAAGCTCCTTGTCTGACTGATGCACCGCCTGGGGGCCGAGAGTGAAGATAGACTAGTTTAATTTGTGCTAAAAGACTGAGGCCAGACTAATAACAACATTTCTCATTGAACAAGCTGAGTGGATCGTGTTGGACTGTGAAATACACTGTTAGGAGTCCTGTTGCGGATAGCATACATCCATCACACAGGAGAATCGTTGAGCTGAAAACCTCTTCATAAAAAGATTGGGTTAAAACAACAAGTTTGAGGACCACAGCTCAATTTACTGAAGTGTGTGCACTGACCGCTAGGTCATGGCTTCAACAGCAACAGCTATTTTAGGAACAACAAAGTTGGAAAACAGCTTCCAAGTAGGGCTTTACTTTCAATTTGACCTATTTGACCACACTGTGATGGTCAGCGTACTTTCCTAAGCATGCTTTCCTCTGCTGTGTGAGCGACAACAGTTCGGGGGATTGAAAACACTTGAATAAACTGATCAAGGTGGCCAGCACTGCTGCCCGTCTCAATGCAGAGAACCTGATGGTGGCAAAATTGGAGTCTGTTGTAAACAATGCTTCAACATCATTTCCACAATGCCCCGAACATTCGTTTTCATGCTGTTCTCCTTCTTGACTAACAGATCTCAGTACTTTGATCAAATGACATTAGGCATGAATGCTAATTTGGGAATATAAAAAATAAAATAAAATAAAGGGGTGGTTGATTATGATTTCACTTTTCTAACTTTAGTTAGTGTGTAATGTTGCTGTTTGAGCATAAACAACATCTGCAAAGTTACGACGCTCAAAGTTCAAAGCAAAGGGAGATATTTGCTTTTACAGAAATCGCTTTTTAAGGACTACAACAAACGGCTGGTAGAGACTACACCACATTCCTCCTGGGTTAGTGACATCACCAACCCTAGAATTTACATAAACCCCGCCCCCTGAACACGATTTATAGATAATAAAGACAGAATATGCTAATCAGTGACTAGAAGATAACTACACATCAGCTACATAAATTCAACAACTAACCATTCAGAAACATCCTGTTGCATGTTGTCACTTCTTCTCGAGTCTTTCCATCTTTGTCTGAATCCGGTTTGACCATAAAAGGTTGAAGTTTTCGAAATTTTCAGTGCATGTGTGTGTGAGGTAAAAGGACACAAGCTGTTGAAGCTCCGCCCCCTGTGCCGGGAGCAGCAGCTCATTTGCATTTAAAGGGACAGACACAAAACGGTGCGTTTTTGCTCACCCTCAAAAATTGACAATTTAACATGCTATATAAAAATATCTGTGGGGTATTTTGAGCTAAAACTTCACATACACACTCTTATTTTATACTTATTTTATATTTTGTGAAAAGTGCATTAAACCACCCCTTTACAATAAAAGATGCGCAGCAGAAAACGTGGAGGGAAGAGCTTTTGAGTACCAACATTTTTGGGGACAGGGACATGTTTACTTGCTGGAGTAGGATTTGTCTCCATCTCTGGTAAGATAGCAATCATGATGATAAGTGTGTTCATTAATTATTAGTGGTGCAACGGATCGCAGTAGATCCGTACGGACCAGGCCCCGCGGTTGGACACCGAATTGATTCCTCTTTCGCGTTTACTTGCGTTTGAACGGACACATACACACAAAATTATGTCAAAATACCCATCTCGACAAGTATTCTCTCGGTTATGTAAATAGTTGAAAAGAAACCGGATGTGTGTCAGTATATTCGGTCTGGGCATTCGGTCTTAAAGTGAGGTCACCCTTCCGCTGAAACCTTTCTCATGAATGCACATACAACTGTTGCCAGATGCCAGTGATTACAGTTTATAACGTTTTAAATATTGATATTTTTTTCACAAAAACCCATCGCTTTGCTTCAGAAGGCATTTATCACCCCACTGGAGTCGTATGAATTACTTTTATGATGGATGGAAGCGCTTTTTGAAGCCTCAAAAACTCGGGTGTTATTCAATGCTATTACAAATGTGGGAAGAGCCAGGATAATATGTTTGGCTGAAAGAAGAAAGTTACTTAGGATGGCTTGAGGGCAAGTCAATTATAGCATTATTTTCATTATTGGGTGGACTATTACTTTAAGGAATTACTGGTACCATATAATTGAACACCCAGTTTCAGTCTGTGCAGCTTAATAGTACACCATGAACAAGTTTGATTGTCCCTCCAGTTACAATTGTGTCTTTATCATATTTTTGAAAAACAAAATATGAAATAATAATAGTAATTTGAATGAAGTCGAACATGACAGATTTCAGAAAAAGCAATTAAGTAATGAGAACAAACAAAAATCCATTTTGAACACTAATTTCCCCTTCGGCAAGTACATTTTCCCAAGGCATCCATTCATCCACAGTATACAGGTTGTGGTCACATTATTAGTAAGTCAATTTATTGTTTTTCTCCTTTACCAAGGTTTCAAAGCAGACCTGTGTCATGCTCCTGGCAAAAGCAAGTCTTAGCTGGTCTTAGCATAAATGAAATTCTAGACGTTGCAGCATTTCTCAAGTCTGGCGCGAGTCCCTTGAGATTCGTCAGCTGAAATTCAGTGTGGCATAGTGAATATCAACACCACAATGAAATCAATGAAATGTTCAACACGGTATGACAAAATGTCACACGGTCTAAAATGAACAGAAGAAAGAGCTGGAAAACTTGTTTAGCGAGAAGCCACGATGGAAGGCGTATTATGGATCCAGTCACAGCCTCTACCCGGTTTGAATTATTCCAGGTACTGCAGAGGAGACACAGATCAATGGGTTCAAACCCACGTAATCCACGCTGCACGCTGAGTAATGACCAGCCGTTCACCTCTCTTGAGAGTGGATGTAGTAAGGACAATAATCACAGGGCACTGGCATCAGCGGGAACCCTTGTTCTAGTAATATCGACTCAACTGTGACTGACAGCGGGAAATCTTAGGCCCTGTTTACACCTCGTATTACCATCCATCTTGTGTGATCCAATCACAAATGGTCCACTGAGACAGATCGTCATTGACATATGGTACTAACGTGTGTGAAATGCATCTCCAGTGACCACTTATGACTGGATTTCGAGGAAATCATGACTACATACATCACTTAGCACTTCAGTGTATTACTTCCCATTTATTTACTGTACGCGATCTGCTGCATGTTGATATTCAGGGTCAACAACATGATACGAATTTAATCCGAATCTATGAACTGAATTAAAAATACTTTCAAAATGCAATTAAAACAAGTATACAATGACGTATGCATTAAATGCATACACACACATCATCAATAGCTGTTTCCACACAAAGTTGCGAATTTAACTTGGAATATCTCATAAAACATTTGCGAATAAAGCACTTGATCGTTTAAAAGCATCATTTCCTGGGAAATTGGTGCAAAATATCTTTAATGAAAATGGAAGTTGCTGCCATCGGGGGAAGCCACTGTGGCTTTTTTTTTTTCATACATCATAATAAATTACTTGTGCTAGAAGATCATTATACCAAATAATTTTGATGAGAGACTTTGGCTCAGACATTTCCAAATGACCAAACCGGCATTTGAGACGCTGTGCAATGCGATTGGTCTGCTGGTTTGCATCGAGGGATTTATTTGGTAAATGTGTTGCCATCGTAGTTTATGTCTTTTTATTGGATAAAAAATGATCCAGCTCAATTGAGCGCATTCGTTTTTTAATGCACATTTTTAGAATGTGTGCGTTTCTTTCCATCCAGCATTTTTTATGCAATATGCCACAATTTGCATAAAAATTAGTTAATGGAAACAGCTTATGTTGAGCATGTTTTTAATTTAACAGAATTAAGATTAATTAATTTTTTTTCATTAAAAAAATGTCAGGGTGGTACAACCGTCCTGATATCATAAATGAAGAAAAAGTTTACTCCTTTTTTAGTAGTTTTCTTAAAATATTATTACCATTATAAACTAAAATGCATCAAATCTTTTGACTGCCAAATCAAAGTCATGTGGTCCAAACGAATGTGCAGAAACAAAAACAAAACAGGAAATGATATCATATTGCAGACCCTGTAGAATATCATGGTCAATAAGTCACTTAAAATACATAACAGACTTTTATGACAAAGGCAATATAATTTCAGGTTGTAAAATATGCTACAACTCCCAAAACCCACCCAGAAAATGAATAATTCTTAAATTAAAGATAATTCTTAAAATTAATAATTCAGGAAAAAGGTTTTACCTTGAAAACTATATTTTAAAACTTTTTTGAAGATTATTTAAGATGTGTATGCTTACATGTTTTCAAGCTGACATTAAATTTAATGTTTTCTTGATTTTTTTTTTTACAAAATGTATTAAATTAAAATGAACATTAGTACAGAGACTTGCCACAAACTTGCCACAAACTCGTTTAGAAGACTTGATTTTACAGTGTCTTTGTTACACATTACATGTACTTACTATAGTAATAACAGTAAATTGTGCAAAATTACAAGCAAATAACCCTAAGCCAAACCAAACACTATAGTAAGTCTGCGTTGAAAATTAATATTAATTAATTAAATATTATTAATTAAAAGTAATTATTTGTGTAATTACACTGTAGCACTGTAGTAATTTTCCTTTTCCCAGAATTGTCCTTTTCTTTATCCTGGAAACTCTTATTTGTTATTGATATCAATCAAACTGGTAAAGTTCTGTTATTGTGCCTTTTGAACTTCACTCAAATTTGTGTTCATTTCCATATTCGTATATGAGTAACCAGCACAGAGTAACACCCTTGTTACAGCACAATGGTTGATTAAGTTGGATATAGGGAGTCATTTGATGTTGTTAAGGACGGTCTAGCAATAAATGCAATGTGATCACAAGCATTCTACCTCTGAATGAGGTTTGAGTGATTTGAATCCAGTTTAAAATCAAAACTGATGCGAACACAAGGTGTAAATGGGGTCTCTGCTCTTGGATTCACAAAGATCGCCAAACCTAAATCTCGTGAAAGCCCTAATCTTCCCAAACAACCACAGGACAAATCATGTGTGCTCGTAACTAACATCCCATTGGAAATCAATGAAAGGCACTTAAGCCTGACTGCTTCACTGAAGTGGACAAGAAACAGTCCTCCTCTTCCTCACCCACTTAATCACACACACGCTCAAGACACGACTGTCGGCAGTGGCCCGAGTCGACGTCAGAACCAGGAGTTCAGTCAGCAGACTTCAGGGTTTAGTGATCTGAGCGCTCGGGCATTACATGCAGCTTTGTCATAGCCAGCTTGTGGCTTGCTGACTGATGTAGGCTGAGTAATCATTGGCACTCAAGTGCATTCTGGGTTCAGTCAGTCACTAACAGAAGCGAGTGGGTGGCGAGTTGATGCAGTGCAGACACAGCAGGATCTGCGATAGTGACGACTCATGCAAGCTCCATTGCTCAACAGTGAAAGTGCATGATGGGGAAATTCCTTCACCAGGCAACGGTGGAGGAAAAGCTGGAGACAAACGCTAACGCTGTCTTGAAAACACCCAGCCTAAAAGTTGCATGGAACTGCTTCCTCTTTGGAGTTGCCCAACAATTGCAAATTAACACTGAAAAGAATGTCTGGAAATGGGATATCAGAAAGACAAATAATTAAAATTATAGCCAACAAAGTTGTACATAATTTAGTATTCAAACATAACACACTTTTAAAAATAAAGGTCTTTTTTGGCATCGATAGTTCCATGAAGAACCTTTAACATCCATGGAATCTTTCCATTGATCAAAAGGCTCTTTAGATTGTTAAAATGTTGGAAAATTGTTTTTTTTATTAACTGATCCCTGAAAGGTTCTTTGTGGAACCAAAAAAATGGAACCAACCAAAAATCCCACTTTTGGAAAAATATATATTTTTAGAATGTACTGATGAAAGCAAACGAGGACGACAAAATTGAACCATTTTGTTTGGGAAGCAGACTTTTGAACGAGTGTCACGGCTCGTTCAAGAGTGCAAAGATTAAGCTATTTTAGTAGTGCCTCTGACTTCACACTGAGTTGCAAAAATGCTGATGCTGAGAAATATGATTCATTACCACAAATAGTTTGAGTCATCACACAAAAATGTTAATGGAAGAGTCTGCATTAGGACGATGTAATTGGATATCAATGATAATTTACAATACACTCACCTAAAGGATTATTAGGAACACCGAAACAGAAGCACCTTCAGTCAAAGACTGATTGCACCAGTATGCAAGACGGAGCGGTACAGGAAATCCTTTATACCAGCTGCTATAAGACTCTACAACGCACAAAAATAACCTTTGTCCTTTTATTTATTTTTTATTTTTATTTATTTATTTATTTATGCATTTAATGCTATAGTAGCTTGTTATATATATATTTTTAACTTAATATGTCAGGATAAAACTGAACTAATATGTGGTGTTATGTTATGTCTGTCATGAAGCTGCTGTAGCACTGTAATTTCCTGTTAAAGGATCAATAAAGGACTTACTTACTTACCTGTTCAATTTCTCATTAATGCAATTATCTAATCAACCAATCACATGGAAGTTGCTTCAATGCATTTAGGGGTGTGGTCCTGGTCAAGACAATCTCCTGAACTCCAAACTGAATGTCAGAATGGGAAAGAAAGGTGATTTAAGTAATTTTGAGCATGGCATGGTTGTTGGTGCCAGACGGGCTGGTCTGAGTATTTCACAATCTGCTCAGTTACTGGGATTTTCACCCACAACCATTTCTAGAGTTTACAAAGAATGGTGTGAAAAGGGAAAAACATCCAGTATGCGGCAGTCCTGTGGGCGAAAATGCCTTGTTGATGCTAGAGGTCAGAGGAGAATGGGCCGACTGATTCAAGCTGATAGAAGAGCAACTTTGACTGAAATAACCACTCGTTACAACCGAGGTATGCAGCAAAGCATTTGTGAAGCCACAACACGCACAACCTTGAGGCGGATGGGCTACAACAGCAGAAGACCCCACCGGGTACCACTCATCTCCACTACAAATAGGAAAAAGAGGCTACAATTTGCACGAGCTCACCAAAATTGGACAGTTGAAGACTGGAAAAATGTTGCCTGGTCTGATGAGTCTCGATTTCTGTTGAGACATTCAGATGGTAGAGTCAGAATTTGGCGTAAACAGAATGAGAACATGGATCCATCATGCCTTGTTACCACTGTGCAGGCTGGTGGTGGTGGTGTAATGGTGTGGGGGATGTTTTCTTGGCACACTTTAGGCCCCTTAGTGCCAATTGGGCATCGTTTAAATGCCACGGCCTACCTGAGCATTGCTTCTGACCATGTCCATCCCTTTATGACCACCATGTACCCATCCTCTGATGGCTACTTCCAGCAGGATAATGCTCCATGTCACAAAGCTCGAATCATTTCAAATTGGTTTCTTGAACATGACAATGAGTTCACTGTACTAAAATGGCCCCCACAGTCACCAGATCTCAACCCTATAGAGCATCTTTGGGATGTGGTGGAACGGGAGCTTCGTGCCCTGGATGTGCATCCCCCAAATCTCCATCAACTGCAAGATACTATCCTATCAATATGGGCCAACATTTCTAAAGAATGCTTTCAGCACCTTGTTGAATCAATGCCACATAGAATTAAGGCAGTTCTGAAGGCGAAAGGGGGTCAAACACAGTGTTAGTATGGTGTTTCTAATAATCCTTTAGGTGAGTGTATGTATTACCTAAATGATTAAATATCATTCTGTCTTATTCATTTAGTGATCAATAGTGTAGAAAACATTCTAGGCAAGCTAGATTTTGTTTTATTGTATCAGATAAAATAGGTAATAGTTCCTGACTGTAGTTGTCATTTCAGAGCAAACACATTAAAGGAATGGTTCGGAGTAATTTCAACCTAGGGTCCTTTGCACCATGACCTCGAGCCAAACCAGAAGCCTTTTTTCCCTTGGTTGAACATTATTAAAGTTAGAGCTTATTTAGAGATATCAGCCGGATGGCTTAGTGCAGGCGCTAATGGATCCAAGGCTGTATCTCGTAAATTACCCCACTAATAATGTCCAGAATGGTACCAAACTTCTACAGTAGTACAAATAGGTTCTGTACTCATAAAACGAGGCATTGGAAAGTCTGTAAGTACATCAGGAGTTTATTTAAATAACACTTGCCTGATAGCTCTTTTGCCAGGACTTTTACGGGCTTTTCCCAAATCACTGAAGTGACCTCAACGTGTGGGTTAGATAGCATTAGCCATCAGGCAAGTGTTATTTAAATAAACTCCTGATGTACTTACAAACTTTCCACTGCCTTGTTTTATGAGTACAGAACCTATTTGTACTACTGTAGAAGTTTGGTACCATTCTGGGCATTATTAGTGGAGTAATTTATGAGATACAGCCTTGGATCCATTAGCGCCTGCACTAAGCCATCCGGCTGATATCTCTAAATAAGCTCTAACTTTAATAATGTTCAACCAAGGGAAAAAAAAGGCTTCTGGTTTGGCTCGAGGTCATGGTGCAAAGGACCCTAGGTTGAAATTACTCCGAACCATCCCTTTAAAGTCAATAATACACATAGAATATAAAAAATAATGTATCAATATAATATATATAGCAACATAATACTGTATAGCCCTATGTCTCCCAATAGCTTTTCTTTCTAACTTTTTTTTTTCATTGCACCTTTTCCTTCGCTCTGGGACTATAAAGATGTCAAGTGCAGAGAGAATATAAAAGTTGAAAGAAAGCATTAATGCTGACAGAGCAAAGACAGAAGTCGTCCTCAGGGAGCGGAGAAAATTAACCGATCCGAACAGGACAGAAAATATCACCAGTATGATTGTAGACTGAACCCTTAAGCTGACAAATGGTGTGACAAATCAGGCATTCAATGTAAAAAGAACAGTGTATGAATTAGTGTGGTGCAGTGAATTAATACCATAACAATTTTGGGTAACACTTTACAATAAGGTCTCATTTGTTAGCATTAGTTAATGCATTAGCTAAAATTAACTATTTCTTCAGCATTTATTAATCTTTGTTAATGCTAGTTAATTAAAATACATGTTAGTTCAAAGTGCATTAACTTGTGCTAACAGATATAACTTTTGATTAATAAAAATACACTTAGATTAATACACGCAGTAGATGTATGGGTTATAGTTGGTTCATGATAACTAATGTAGGAATGAAACCTTATTGTAAAGCGTTAACTTACCCGATAATTTTTTTTCTTTTCTTTTTTTCTGTCATGCCAAAAGACTTTGCATAATATCATATGACTGAAATGGTTTCCAGAAGCCTATAGGATATGTACATTTAATGGGAAAATTCTCTCCTGTCCTGTATTAATGGTTCTGCTCTCTATCTGTCCCCGAGGATGGCATTATTGTTTCCGGGTACCTTCTTTTCTTCTGCTCTAGACATATTTATTACTATATTATGCATGAACCTTCGAATTTAGCATTGCCAAAAAGAACAGGATATTTTGAGAAATTTATGCAAGTGCGAACAGACAACTCAGGGGGGAAATAAATATTCTCTTCATATGTGCAAGACAAAAAATAAAGAAATATATATTTAAAGGGGCTATATTCAAGAATTGTCTAGTCTTAATCACTTTTTTTATTGCCGATGTGTGAACAGCTTGTAGCAAAACTAAAAAAATAAGACCTTGCCTGAGGTAGTCTATGAAAGCGTGTAGACAATAAAAGACTGTATGATGTGAAACACTTGAGACGTTTTTACCTGGGAAATCCGGCTGTGGTGTTTACACACACTCCCGAGAGCCTCTCTTCCAATATATGACACATGAAACAAATGCTTATGATTTCAAAGAAATTGGATTAATTCAAAGTACAGTTTCACATAGTCAGATGTATATAGTCTATAGTCTCAAATGTACTTAATGATCAAACTATCATGATGCTGGTGAATTGCAGAGCTTGTGCAAAAATGTCCACATCGCTGTGATCAGATGTTTCTCACTGCTGTCATTTTTGTTGTGTGTTTATTTTGTTCTTTAGAGGAAAGTGTGCAGCACATATTTACATATTCATCTAAATGCTGCTCTCAGCAGTGTGGACAGCATCTGGATGTTTGTTAAAGGCACAATATGTAACTTTTTTGCTTTACAAATAGCAAAAATCACTATATCTATGTTATATATTTTTTTTAGTTGTGTACTTACATTATCCCGACTGTTTCCAACAACTTTCAAACCAGGAGAAATTTGTAATTTAATTCTAAGACACGTCCCGTTTCTTTATTTCCGTTTTGTCACCGTCAATGGCGTCATATCCACGTTGTCCCTGGTTTCCGCTCGTACTGCCATAGCAACCAGAGCCCTCTGATTGTAACAAAGGCGACAGACGTGGACAACTGTGTAGTTCACAATGTCTATTTGCACGCTGTTGTTGTTTCGTTCAAACATTATGGACCATGGCAAGCAGACTTTGGATAAAAAAGGAGAACTAAAACGAGAATCAATATCAGCGCAGTGTTTTCGAGATGCCGAGAGCTCCACGTCCGAGACTTCGACCGCTCCTACATGTACTTTATTAAACAGGTGAGCACATTTACATAAAACTGTTATATAGTTCAACAATGATAAAATGTTAGAATATGATCTGTATGTTATTCTAATGTTGATCTAGCTTACAGCTAGTCTCATACAGACAAACTAACACATAAATTTCAACACATTTAAATGCAGTTTAGTGTAATAGTGTAATGTTAGACCAATGAAACAGCGCTGCGTTACCTCACAAGTTTAATTTGTCTAATAATCTGACCTGTGAGTTGTAATTCTGCACTTGGGTGTAGTTCGGTAGAATGAAATGTCCATATTCCTTTTATATCCGCGGGACTCGCGTCGCGTGTGGAGCTGAGAGCTGTCTCTTAGCAATCCCGAACTGCTTCATATCACAGTCATGATAAAAACATCAATGTATTCAGTCATCCATAAACATTATTAGATCGGTCGGCTTGACGTTGACGACAAGATCCATAATTCTTAGCAAATGTTGCGTCATCAAACTACGCCTTTGTTATTGTAAGAGGTTTTTTGCCCCTAGCGGCAAAAAAAATGACATACTGTACGTTTAAAGGTCGGGATGCTCAGATCGATCGCCATCGGCCGATAATCACATTCTATGACTCGATCGGTAGTCACTAAATTTGCCCGATTTCATGAACTGATCGCAATTTGATGACGCTAAACCACCGACGCGCATGCAAACAGTATACAGATGAGGTTTTTGCGCCACGCCTGCTTTGTAACTTTGCGAAACATTAGTAAACCATAGTACATCACACATTTTTCTTTCTTTTTTTAGAGCAGGTCGTCTTGATTTGAATGAGACCACACACACAACATAACCTGATGCGTAGATCTTGAGGACATGACATGCTGTTTGGCTAAAGCTATAGGACTTCCGGGACACGATCGCATCGCTATCATGACGCAGTGTTTTCCAACCTCATTTAAAAGCTCAATGGAAAATGGATCTCAGGTATGGTGTCTAGGAAAGATGTGTAGAGACCAATCAGAAACTGTTTTAACGCTGGAGCGCACTTGGAGTGGTTTGAAAAGCAGTGCACAGCTGAAAGAGTGCTGGAAGATCATATCTCATCAACAAGGATCTTCGCCATGAGAACATGCATATCAGGGCATTGAATCACATTCAGTCTCTTGTATGTTTCATAAGTGCAGACATGAGCAGTAGTTCACTTGACACCAACTGGTGTTGCTTTAACAAGAGTTTCTGAATTCTACACACACCCCTTTAGAAGGTACTGTATGCATTTTGAATGCAAATTTTGTTGACTTCTACCTCTCCCACCCTCTTCCCCAAACCCTGCCCTCCAACGTTTGCACGTAATTACTGACAAGAAGAGAGCGTTTTTGATTGGCTAGTTTTCAAATTTCTGAAAAATGTGTGGGCCACTCCCCTACATTTTTACTGTTGTTTATAAGGTCACTGTGATTTTGCCAAGCAAGACGTTTTCCAAGATCAACATATATTTCCTGTCCGAAAACATAATTCTAACCCGATCCCACTCCTAAACCGAACCCTAACTTATCAAATCAGAATCAGAATCTTATCAAAATCAGAGGGAAATGATAATCACAGTGATACAAGCAACGAGCTCTGGTTGTAAGCCTAAACTTGTAAACTCGTCCCTCAAAACTGATTGGTTGATTGGAATATTGTTCCAGGATCAAGCACTAATGGAAAACTAATGAAAAACAAATATCAGAGAAAAAAAAAAAAATATATACACATAAAACAGACCCGAAGGCGGCCTCAGCTGTCATCGAGAAGTTGTGTTTCTCATTAAGAAAGAGACTGACTGAGAGATTTTCAAGTGAAGAGAGAAAAAGACTGTATTTTCGATGATGCTGCGAGGGAAGAATGACAATCGGTAGACAAAAAAGGAGAAACAAAGTACACTAACAAGCTGTCTCAATCTCCACAACATCTACAGTGAAAACTGCATGTCATCAACATGAAAACAAGAATCATCTAACAAGACAGTCTTGCCAAAACAACACTGATCTCGGATCTACTTTCAAGAATACTATATGCACCGACGGACCTATGCATTAATGGATGTGGTTTTGAATTGAAGAATATTATCCAGGTGACAAACCAACACACACACACACACTCACACACACACACACACACACACACACACTCAAAACAATACATCTCGCTTCTCTTTAGATTCAACTAGACATGAAATTGCCATTTAAACTGAGATGTGTGAAAGCAACTCAAAAGACATCTAGGAGAAGTCACAAACTGTTAATGGAGGAACAGTAGACGTTGTCAAGTTGCATGAAAGTCCATTTGGAGTCATAAAAGCTTGATTTAACTGGAAAATTGGCCTTCGTCTGTCAAATAAGCCAGCCTGAATATTTTACAGCACTGATGAAAGAGCTCTTAGATATGGTGTGTAATGTGTAAACATCTGTATCATGGGGGATCATTTAAATATGCACACAGTTTCAGTCAAAAGCTGGACATGTTTCTCAATATTGTAAAGACTTTTGGCTTATTCATACATGATTGATTTTTTTTTTAGATAAATATAAATAAACATTATATTATCTATAAATATGCACAACTGTTTATAAGTTTGATGTCGGTACGATTTTTTTTATATATTTTGCTGCATTTGACTAAAATCACAGTAAAAGTTGTAATATTGTGAAATACATTGCAATTTAAAATAATGTATAATATTTATAATAACTGTTTTCTATGGTGATATTTTAAAATGTATTCATTTCTTCCTGTGATTTTTTTTTCAGCATCATTACTCCAGTCTTCAGTGTCACATGATCCTCCAGAAATCACTCTAATATGATGACTTGATGCTCAAGAAATCTGATTATTAATGTTGAAAACAGTTTGTGCTGCTTCAGATTTTTATGGAATCCATGATATTTCTTAGGATTCTTTGAATAGAAAGTTCAAAAGAACAGCATTTATTTAAAAAAAAAACAGGAAATGTTTGTAATGTATAAATTTGTTCTGTACATGCCTTCAAATAAAACAGCATAAAAGACACAAGTTTTGTTTTGTTATTTTTAAAAGCTCAAGTGTGTTACTTTTTTGATTTATAATATCTTGATGTATTTATGTGTGCGCTGTTATTCTTCAGTTTCTCCTATGCTCTGTTATAAAATATGCATTTTTCAGAAAACTAATTATCATCAATCTTGGCTACATTTTTTAACCCAACTTTTTGGACACCATTTCCTCTTGCTTATTTATCATCTTATTACATGACAAAAAAATAACTTTGTATTTCATTTAAAACTAGATAAATAAATACATAAACAAACAAAAGCATAAAATAATCCTGGGCATAATCAGCTGTCATTTCTTCTCCCTCTGTTAATTGGGCTCCAAATGGAGAGATCAACTCAATCAGATGACACGATTTCACAGTCTGTTGTCTTGACCTGCCACTCGCTGGTGACCTTTCCACTCAAAGCTAGGGCCATCTGCACACAGCACACGTCTGTGACCTTCTCCAGCAGCGCTGAGGAGCAGACACCCTTTAAATCCAACCTCATCTTCAACACCCCAACCCCGCTGAGCTCAACATCTCTCTACACTCATGTGTTATGAGCACGACATCGATCTCGGCGGGTCAAAGACAGACCCGTTCTTCATGCTTCAGAGACGGAGAAAGCAAGAGAAACATGTTCCTCAGAGGAGACTGAAGGCAGCTTGTGTTTTTCATAAAGCTGATGGTGATGGGTTGATTTGTTATCTGCAGAGAAAGAGCCTTGGATAAAAAAAACACAAATCAAGCTAAAACCTTGGCACTGAAAACACACAGAACACAAGGACTGCAAACATCACGGAAAATCACCATAAATCCATATTTCACTCGAGGAAAGACATTCGGTCAACAACACCCATCAGAAACACAACTGAGATTAACAGTTTCTCTAAAGGACATTAAGTAGCATAAAGGTACTTTTCAAAGATGAGTTGTTTCCACATATATCAACATATATTTTATAAAGAAATGTAATATATATTCATAACACTGTACTTTGTGTTATATTACCTCTGCAGAAAATTTCTCTTTTATTTAATTTTTTCTTCTGACTACTGTATTTTTTGTTGTTGTTGCTAACAGAGCAATTGGGAATAGGATCTCTTTCCAAGGATCTCAAGAGTCAATAGTACAACTTTCAAGCATACTATATGCACGGACAGACCTATGCATTAATGGATGTGGTTTTGAATTGAAGAATATTATCCAGGTGACAAACCAACACACACACACACACACACACACTCACACACTGAAAACAATACATCTCGCTTCTCTTTAGATTCAACTACACATGAAATTGCCATTTAAACTGAGATGTGTGAAAGCAACTCGAAAGACATCTTGGAGAAGTCACGTGAAAAAACTGTTAATTGAGGAACAGTAGACGTTGTCAAGTTGGATTAAAGTCCATTTGGAGTCATAAAAGCTTGATTTAACTGGAAAACTGGCCTTCATCTGCTAAATAAGTCAGCCTGAAAATACAACAATTTTATTTGCTGTCGTCTCCCGTTCTCTACATTTCCAAGGATCTCATGTGAAATGTGTCAATAGTACAACAGATGCATTAAGCCCAGCTCACACAAAAGTCACTTTCAAATAGGGGTGCACAATACTTTTTAAACAAAAATGTCAGATTTTGTCGCCAACACCAGTTTACAGCCCATTACAGACATACTGGCCACACATAAAAGTGCCAAATCCACCAACAGTCATCAGTGTCTCAATACAACAGTGCTATACAGTTCATTCCACACACACACACACACACACACATTTTATATATATATATATATATATATACAGCAGTAAACATCTGATGTGGATCAAAACCTTGCATCTAAGTTATATAAATTTTGAACAATACCCGTTCTTGTCTTGTCTTACTTTGATGAACTTTTTTGATCCACTTCAAATGCAGACTAATAATATACACACTCTCCATGTTAAACCGTGCTGAATCAGAAAAAAAAGCATTTAATTTACTGATGGCAGTCGTAAAATAACCTCTCATAACATCTCCAGCAGATTTTAACACATCACAGTGACATTCATTTGAGATGTGACTTACTTCACACTTTAATTTTAGAACAAGGATCTTCAAACATCGACATGTGGCATTTGATTCCCTTAGCCAGCATTTCCCAGAGAAAGTGGACATTATTGGAAGCTCTAAAACTTACAGATCTGCAAATCCATGGGTTGATCTGATGGGTTTCTGAGGAAAGCTGCCTGAAAACTCACGGCTCCAGGAAGGATCATGGCTTCATTTTACATCACGTTAAACAGATTAAAGTGCAATTTGTGGATTTGCAACTGTCTGCTTATTAGCAAAAGTACAATGTAATTTATGTAGGTTTTAGCTCTAAACGGAAGTGGAAAGTGGTAAAACACAGAGCCACCAAAAAAAAGCCACCAAACACTGTTGTCTGCAAATCAACAGCCAGAACACATTACAAGTTTACTGTTTTCAGTTGAAATGGTGTTGTGTAAGCGGACCCTAAGTTAATAACTAATGATCTTTGCAATGGAAGTGAATCAACCAAAAATGAACTTTAGCTGGAAAATAACTTTATTCTAGAGCTGCTGTAAAGCCCAAAAAATCTGTTACGGTAATTTCCTATTATCGCTGTAAAGCTGCTTTGAAACGATCTATATTGTTAAAAGCGCTATATAAATGAAGATGACTTGACTTAAAGTGGATGTCACTGTCAAAATAAAGGCCGTGACACAAAGCCAAATGTCTGCCAACGTCGAGTGTTTGTTGGGCTAGTTTTTGCGATGTTTTCCACACGTCGACGGGATTTCGCATGTTGAATCGCGTCGGGCCGTCGGTGAGAGAGATCGCTGGCTTCAAGACGAAGTCTAGACGGCACAGACAAAAAGCTGTTCTAATTTTACGTCATCTTCCCTGAGCATTCAAACACGCCAATATTTTCATACATGAGCCGCCTGGAATGTGATCAGCATGACTGATATTCGAAATGGTAAGCAAGCACTACTTTGTTTAGGTTTAGGCTATATCTACAGTTCCAGTTTCGGTTTCCCTTTTTGACTATTGATTGACTGATGATATAGAGTAGACCCTTCGCTAAGCCACGCCCGAAAACCGCCACAGGCCAATCGTGGCTTAGCAACCGTAACTAGGCGCGGGAGGTCTGGCAAGCTTTCGAGTGAGGGAAACATACCGAAGCGGTGTGCGTATGGATTGTGCAAATCTGATACCCGTTATCCTAAAAGTTTGGACGGGGTGGTGGATTTTGTTCCCTTTCCGAAACCTAAAACCCAAGGGGAGAAATGCCGGGCGTCATCTTCATTTATATAGTGCTTTTAACAATGTAGATTGTTCCAAAGCAGCTTTACATTGATAATAGGAAATTAAAAGTAAGTGTTTTGGCTTTATAGCAGCTCTAGAATAAAGTTATTGTCCAGCTCGTGGATCAAGCAGTGTGATTAAAGGCAAGACGGAGGCTCACTGACATAATTTAACGGTACTTAAAAATATATTTCAGCATTTTGTTAATCGACGGCCAAACCAGTAACGTTACCCCAATCCGATCGCGACTCTCCCGGTGTTAGTTCTAGTAAAAGTAAATGGTAGTTAGTAAAAGGAGGGAACATCAGGGGGCTTGCCGGAGATCTCCAAGGAACAGGTTGGTATGCAAATTTAATCAGTTTATAACAGTAAGTTAGTCCGACGTGTGAGCAGTAACGTTAGCCTGGCGCACTACAAATATAAGCGGGAGAATGTTATCATTGCAAAGTGGTCAGGCTAATGTCTTGTGTTTATTCCACAATACATATGGATAAGCTGTTTGTTTTATAAATATTAGAATATTTTCACATTTCACTTACCCTGCTGTGCATGCACAAAGCTGTTCCTCATTTTGTGTGTTTCCCATTTGAATGGTCAGCGTATGAGGCGGCTGCTGCTTGCGCTGGGACGTTATGCTTTAACTTCAATTTTGATGAAATTATTCTCTAATCCTTTGCATATTATGTCGTGGATATAGCCCTCGAATGCATACTGCAAACTTGCTCTCTCATATTTTCACCTGTTCGCCAAAAATGACTAATTATCTCCTTAGGAATGTCTGAAACCAGTGCATACATACTGTAATAGACGTGCCAGGCGCAAAAGCTTGACAGGCGTAGCAACAGTAACTAAGGAGGGCGGGGCTTAGCGAAGGGTCACACATGGCTGGCAGTCAGCTAGGGCTGGGTATCGATTCAGATGTTCCGATTCGATTATGATTTGATTTTCGATTCCGATTCTAAATTCGATTTCGATTCTACTCAATGAATATAGATTTAACACAAATCCTATATTAATAAAAAAAAAGAACAGTGCACATAAGTTTACAAGTGGTTAATTAATAAAAAGAAATTAAGAGCCACAAACCTGTATATTAAAGGGGTGGTTCAGGATTTTCGACATCGGACTTCATTTTCAAGTGAGCCTGGTTGTTATTCATCAGTGGAGACTGTTTTCAAAAAAATTCATCCAGTCCTTACTTTTGGATAGTTCGCCGGTGCTAGGCTAGCGCAAGTCAACGGTGCACATTAGCCTGCCATTAAAAACAGTTTTACCCACTCCACAGTACACCAAAAGCAAATAAATTATAACGCCAGACTATCGATGTAAATGTCTGTTGAGAGAATAATGTTAGAAATCAAACCACCCTTTCATCACATTGCATTAGTTATAATTTGTTCCCTGTATTTATAAGCAGTCTACAGAAGCGGCGGAGTTATATTTGGTTACCTAGGAAACCGAGAGAGCCGGTCCACATAACAATCACACAAGTGTATTTACCTGCCGCTGACAAGAGTACTTTGATTTCTAACATTATTCTCTCAATAGACATTTACATCGATAGTCTGGCGTTATAATTTATTTGCTTTTGGTGTACTGTGGAGTGGGTAAAACTGTTTTTAATGGCAGGCTAATGTGCACCGTTGACTTGCGCTAGCCTAGCACCGGCGAACTATCCAAAAGTAAGGACTGGATGATTTTTTTTGAAAACAGTCTCCACTGATGAATAACAACCAGGCTCACTTGAAAATGAGGTCCGATGTCGAAAATCCTGAACCACCCCTTTAAACTCGTTTTATTTTAGGTACATATTGGGTACTCTATATTCCAAATGAATAGACAGGATTTTCACATGCCTTGATCAAACAGGATCAGGTTATTTTATGTTTAAGATAAAACAAACATCAAATCTCACAGCATTAGCTGTAACAGAGGCTGCAAGCCTATGAACAGTGTAGGAAGACTAATACTGGCTTTTGGGTGATAGTCTATATATAAAAAATAAAAATAAAATCAATTTGTGGCCTTCGAGAATCAATTTTGAATCAACCACATTTTAAAAAACGATTGATTGAAAAATCTTTTTTTTTTTTTGCCTAGCCCTACAGTCAGCTGTAGTATTTGCAGTGTGTTCAAGCGCTGCTTTATGGGCGAATTTAGCGGCAACAAATTTGGCTTTCATCGCCACTAGTTCTCTGACGTCTACTTGGTGTGTCACGGCCTTAAAGACAGGCCTGTAATGCATAACACAACAGCATAGCAGAAAGAAACCCCACCACCATCTTTCATAACCTCCTTACCAGGATTTCTAAGGTCATAAGATGCACTAATATGAACATTTTGGTCAATACCGATACTGAAATATTGGCCGATATCATTTTTAAGGGCCTGGTTACAAAAACAAAAGGCTCACCATTAAAAGACATGTCCCAATCACACAGTTATAATGATGTTCTCATTATAATTATATGAAGGCTATATGACGGCACTATTTTTTCCTTTTCTGAAGTCATTCCAATCATATTTCAAGCAATTCAAAACCATCATGGCAAACAGTGCACATCTGAAGTGTCTCAGCTGAAGGAAATAATCCATTATCTATCGGCTTTAATATAGCAGCCAAATTTTCTTATTGGGCTAAAAACGATAACATTAAAAATGAACATATAGCCTATCAGCCAATACCGATATGGTGGCCGATATATCGTGCATCCCTACTGCTAAGTGTCTCAGATTTTTTCTATCTGACAATAAATGATCATATTACAATAGCTCAAACATCAGAGTATTGAAATAGCCGCCTGTGGGTTTGATTCCCTGGAATGAACGTCTGCCAAATACACACATTCAAAATACTAATGCCAAACAGTTTCTCTGATATAAAGAGGCAAAACCATTTGCTTGTAGGGTTTTCTTTTTTCAGGTGTCACATAAATGTGTGAGATGATAATTATTGCACACAGAGTTTTGAACTGGGGGTTTGCAAACCCATTTCCCCCCCCCACAATCTTAAGGTGTCTCAGGCATTTTACTCTTGTAATATATTAGCAAATAATTACTACTGCAAATGACATGTACAATATTAAACTGACAAACATTAAAACATTAACATTATTTTACACATTCAGGGAGCACATTTAAGTCAACACGAAATCAAAATGGACAATTCATATTTTTTTATGGAATACTGCAGTTTATCTGTGCACACATTATTATTATTATTATTTTTTTTTTTTTTTTATTCATACACCTGGTAATCTTGAATCAAAATAGCTTCCCCTCCTTTTAGCAGCAGCACCTCTTCTCTTCTCTGATGATGAGGGCGGGGCAACCTGTCACTCACATGAGATCAGCCAATAGCAAACCACAACCATCCAATCAATTCCCCACAGACAAAATCAAGCCCCGCCCACATCTGTTCTTGTTCGAGAAGCCATTGCACTTGGATATACATCACAATACGGAAGAAAAGACATTAAACAACTTCTGTTTAATGACAACTTTTAGAAAATATTTTAGGTTATACGAGTTTGGCAGACAGAATATGTTACAAACTGGGTTTCAACTTAACCAAAACATAAAACATTATTGCCTATAGGGGCTTTTGCATCGGGTATAAGAACAGAGTTATAGGAACCAGCCACCAGGGCGTTCCCCCGAGAACTACGTTTTCCCCTAGAGCCCTTTTCCCTTTTTGCGATAACAGAGATGGAATGTAGACATAAAAGTTATGCAATTGAAAGAGCAAAATGGAGACATTTTCCCCACAACAAGCTAAAAGACAAAATCCTCTACAACAGCATTTCATCAAGGCTGAGAAAAGAACACAACACAAAGGCGACAGGTAAATGCAATTTATCAATGCTTTCCATGTTTGTGGAGTAAGTATATAAACTGTGTGTTTAAATGGCTATTTAAAAACGGCCGGTGCTGGTGTTTCGTATGGAATACGCCGCTGGTAGTTCATATTGTGCTGGGTAAGACCCGACTCTTAAAGGGTTAGTTCACCCAAAAATTAAAATTCTGTCAGTAATTACTCTCCCTCATGTTTTCCAAGCCCGTAAGACTTTCGCTCATCTTCGAAACACAAATTAAGATATTTTTGATTAAATCTGAGAGCTGTCTCACTCCTTCATAAGCTTCTAGGTAATCGATATCTGCCGGCCCAGAAAAGTTAGTAAAGACATCGTTAATAGTCCCAAGTGACTACAGTGGCTCAACCTTAAGTTTATCAAGCGACGAGAATACTTTGTGTGTGCAAAAAACAAACAAAAATAATGACTTTATTCAACTCTTTATGTTCTTCAGTGTGGGCCTCCGAGTGCGTTCACGTAGTGTAACAGCGCAGTGCTTCTGGGTTGTACGTCAGAACGGAGGCTCACTATTGGCCGACGCTGGTCATGTGTGTGATTCTGGCCAATAGTGAGCCTCCGTTCTGACGTGTGTGTGTGTGTGTGTGTGTGTGTGGGGGGGGGGGGGGGGGGGTTTGCCCTTCCGCGTTCATACGTCATGCGTCGGGTCAATACGTCATGCGTCGGGTCAGCGTTCATCATTACGTCATTCGTCGGGTCCGCGTTCCGTCATGCGTCGGGTCCGCGTTCAATACGTCATGTGTCGGGTCCGCGTCAGCGCACTCTTCAGCCGGAACTAGACTCGCGTACGGAAGCCAGTGATTGGTAGTTTATAATATTACAAATATGGATGACAGTAACAGGTTAATGAGGCCAAAAACATATCAATAATTGAAATTATACACACAAA
The DNA here is from genome assembly GCA_022828995.1 of Vimba vimba. Taxonomy (NCBI): domain Eukaryota; kingdom Metazoa; phylum Chordata; class Actinopteri; order Cypriniformes; family Leuciscidae; genus Vimba; species Vimba vimba. The sequence goes on from CM040840.1 coordinate 3,135,040, forward strand.
AGCTCAGTTATTTCTGTTATTATATCACAAAAGTTCACTGTTCACACACTAAAGTGCTATTTGTAACATGTAAATATAAAAAGCAGCAGTGGGAAAACAATAGTGAACAGTAAATCTAACACTGTCTCATAAAATCACATGAAGACTTAATTTAAAGAGTCAGATATATTTTATGGCAGGATAAATACCAATATAAACAAGAGATATATTGTTTTTTGTTTGTATGAGGAGTTTCATTGAGATTAATCTGCTCAGACACATGAACAAGCTATAGCTAGCCTGTAATTTATATTCAAACGGACAACTCAATACTGACAAGCCACACTTAAAATAACAGCCGCCAAATGCTCACACTGACAGTAATTCTCACGTTATAATTCACAAAAACAGAATAAATGTGTGCAAATCAACGCATGAAACTACAGAACAACCCCTCACTCACCTCTATCTGGAAGCGCGTGCTGTTATTGAGACGACTGCTGATGTGCCTGATGAATATAAACAACACATCTCATAGTATACATTAATTTACAACACGGTATTACCTTATGATATTTTACTTATGAAAAAACTGTATCAATTAAACTTTAAAATCAGCTTAGATCGTATATTTTAACGCTAAAAAGCGTGTATGTGTTCAGGCGCGCCTCCTGTAGCTGTTCTTGGGTCCTTGCGTCGAACTGACAGCTCAGTTTCCATCATGGCGGCGTCCAGCAGAGAGCATGTACTTTCACTCTACAGAATGCTTCTGAAAGAGAGCAAGAAATTTCCCTCGTATAACTACAGGTAATGACACGAATTTACATGTGTTTATCAGCAGCACAGGCTCGTGCCATTTAAGCAATAGTGTCTGTGGCTCGTACAGGCGGATCCTGGCAGATTCTTTATTATTTTGAATAAAATTAATCTCAATACATTCTTAGAAGCATGCATTGCATTATATATATATATATATATATATATATATATATATATATATATATATATATATATATATATATATATATATATGCAGCCTTGGTGAGCAGAAGAGACTTCTTTTAAAAACAAAAACAAAAAAACAGTTTTTTTTTAAGAAGCCTTAAAAAAATGCATTTATTTGATCTATTTGATGCAATTGTAAAATATATATATATGTGTGTGTGTGTGTGTGTGTGTGTGTGTGTGTGTGTGTGTGTGTATATATATATATATATATATATATATATATATATATATATATATATATACATATATACATATATACATATATATGTGTGTGTGTGTGTGTGTGTGTGTATATATATATATTACACCAGTGTCACGTGATCCTTCAGAAATCATTCTAAGAAGAAACATTTATGATTGTTATATCAATGTTAAAAAAACAGTTGTAATTTTTTAAGGATTATTTGATGAATATAAAGTTCAAAGGAATCGCATGTATCTTAAATAGAACACTTTTGTTACATTATACACTACCGTTCAAAAGTTTTCAAAGTATTTTTTCTAAAATAAATTATAGAAACAAATACTTTTATTCAGCAAGGATGCATTAAATTTATCAAAAGGGAAGGTAAAGACATTTATAATGTTACAAAACCTTTCTATTTCAGATAAATGCTGAAATAGATACATATAGATAAAATATATATATTTTTTTTTTTCAAGTTAAATTTCTATCCATCATTAAGGGACACAACACCATTTTCAACAAAAAAATAGAAAACATTTGTATGCATTTTGGCTGTTTATTTACACGATAACAGTGTTTTTGCGGTCCTGGAAATGCAAAATTTAGAAAAAAGTTTGAAAGTCCAAGTTTTTGAATACGATACCGTTATCATCAAATTACAAAAGCATGAATCTGTGAAAACAGTGAAAGCAACAATACGCATGTGCATTACGTGTTTGTTCAGTCTGTAGGTGTGTAGTGTTTCTTTGTTCATCGCCAACTACTGGCCTGGCAGCAGAATACAGACAGTGTTTGTGGATCCATGTGAATGGGAGAGTTTTGACAACGTTGTGGTCTGTACACAAAAAAAACATAAAGGAGAAACTTTTCCGTTTTTAGTACATTTTTGTCCAGGCCAAAGTGCAAAGGTGTCAAACCCTGCTCCTGGAGATCCACAGTCCAAGCCCTAATTAGAAACCTGAACATGATAATCAAGATCCTCAGGGTTTATAGAAATCACAGTCATGCCTACAGGAGCAGAGAAGGCTGTACAACCCTGAGTCAATATGTCCCAGGTTAACGGTGTTGATCAAGGGCACAGGTGATGGATCAGCTCTTCCAGGGTTTGAACCTTTTGGTTCAGTCTTTTGGTTGCCAGCCCAGACCTTTAACCGCTTGCATCACCACTCAGAGTTTAATAGTATGTGAAACAGTATGCAGTGATACATTATTTAAATGACCTTATTACAAATGTTTGTGGTCTAAAATTATAACATTTATTACAAATTGTAATATATTATGATTTTATTATTATTGCACTTTTAAACAAGTTTGTCTAAAAGCCTTTGGTCAGATCCATTAATCAGTAAAGAAAGAGATGAGAAACGTGACGTTGTGGTTGATATTCTTACGTCACAGTGGAAAAGAAAGGTCAAGTGCATTGCTTTCTGGGATACAGAATCTCACACAGTGTGCTCTGTTGTGCTTCTGCATATTATATCAATATATGCATTGATGTATGTATGCATATGCATACAGTGCAAAGTGTACATACTGCAGAAAAAGTATGAGCAGTCTGAAAGTGTGTCATTCGAAACATCCCCTGCTTCTCACCTCAACACTTCATCTAATATGGGAAAATCAAGCCATAATATCATTCCAGGTTATTGTTCAGATATTCTATCATCATCATGGTGCATTTATATTACAAATAGCTATAAAAGGCTTAAAGTGTTCACAGAATAACAAGCTGACAGGCAAAGGATAATATTCTCCCACCCACACAGTTTCCATAGAGCTTTGAGTCTCCGGTGTGATTCTCCTTAAAGTCTGCCAGCGTTCATGTTAACAGGCTTAGAGCTCTTACTTTCGTAATCCTTTCGGTTTGCCTGCATACAAATATTAATATTAATGCAATTCATTAATACCTCATTGATGAAATATTTTAGGCAGATTGGATTTGTGCACTGTTCTTGAATAAATTCATAAAGAATTGAAAGCCACAAGGGGCCTAATTTACGAAGAGAGAATTAAGTGAATTGATATGCGAGTTATTAGACAGTATTTCTGGTTTATTGTGTATGTGCTGTCAATTAGACTGATATTGGATGTAATTGTGCATGTTGCAATGCTCACATAAAGCCATAGTTCACCCAATAAAGACACATTATCATTTCTGGGCGAACTGTCCCTTTAAAGTTGATCTTTAAAAAACATTAATGATTTAATAACACTGTTAAATGTGCATTATAATGCCTAAATTCATTGATTTTATTTTTATTTTGTATTATTATTCATACAGTAGAATTTTAATATCGACCATTTATCAGTTATTGGCCTAATAATATAAAAACAATTATTGGCTTATTATTAGCCAAAACTTTATTATTAATGCATACCTAAATCCATTGAATCCATAAAGTGCATTAAGCATCATTAAAAATAACAAATATTACTTAAAGGGATAGTTCACTTAAAAATGAAAATTCTGTTAAAATTTACTCACCCTCAAGTTGTTTCTGTCTTCTGTTGAACACAAAAGAAGATATTTTGAAGAATGTCAGGAACCAGACAGTTGATGGACCCCATTGACTTTCATAGTATTTTTTTTCCTCCTATAAACTCATACAGGTTTGAAACAACTTGAGGGTGAGTAAATGATGACAGAATTTTCATTTTTAAGCGAACTGTCCCTTTAATATTTCTTAAAGGGATGGTTCGGAGTAAAATCAACCTAGGGTCCTTTGCACCATGACCTCGAGCCAAACACCCCCCAGAAGCCTTTGTCCCTTGGTTGAACATTATTAAAGTTAGAGCTTATTTAGAGATATCAGCCGGATGGGTTAGTGCAGGTGCTAATGGATCCAAGGCTGTATCTGGTAAATTACCCCACTAATAATGCCCAGAATGGCACCAAACTTCTACAGTAGTACAAATAGGTTCTGTACTCATAAAACGAGGCATTGGAAAGTTTGTAAGTACATCAGGAGTTTATTTAAATAACACTTGCCTGATGGCTAATGCTACCGCTAACCCCCACGTCGACGTCACTTCAGTGATTTGGGAAAAGCCCGTAAAAGTCCTGCAGAAAGCGATGCATAAGGATGTAGTGTAACGACGCCCAGCTCCAGGAATGCACTAATATTGTGTTGGTAGTACCAGTTTGCAACAATTATTAGTTAACACCAAGTTGTCAACACTTCGGAAAAAAATAATAATTTGTCGTTACACTACATCCTTATGCATCGCTTTCTGCCAGGACTTTTACGTGCTTTTCCCAAATCACTGAAGTGACGTTGCCGTCCGGGTTAGCGGTAGCATTAGCAAGTGTTATTTAAATAAACTCCTGATGTACTTACAAACTTTCCAATGCCTCGTTTTATGAGTACAGAACCTATTTGTACTACTGTAGAAGTTTGGTACCATTCTGGGCATTATTAGTGGGGTAATTTACCAGATACAGCCTTGGATCCATTAGCGCCTGCACTAAGCCATCTGGCTGATTTCTCTAAATAAGCTCTAACTTTAATAATGTTCGACCAAGGGAAAAAAGGCTTCTGGGGGGTGTTTGGCTCGAGGTCATGGTGCAAAGGACCCTAGGTTGATTTTACTCCGAACCATCCCTTTAAACAATGGCCGTCATTCTTGAAACATGAGTGAAAGAAACTATAAAATGTTAATTAAACCATTTTTTACCTGATCTGTCACAGTGACTACGTTTACAAGCTGTTAAAATTAGGGTTATGGTCGGGTTAAGGTCACTATTTGGGTTTCTGAAACATTCGGAATAACCCGTTTACATGCGTGAGCAGAGAGAGTTACTCCTGTATACATGGAATTTGTAATCAATTGGCAATATCCCGATGTAAACGGCGACGCACGGTTAGCGTCTGGACGTACGGACAACCTTAAGACACAATATGCGTCATTTCTGATTCTTCTTCCTGTATCCAAAGACAACAACAGCAGCAGCAGCACGCGGATAAGGAATAGTTCGGGGCAGATAGAGATCGCCTTTGTTTGTGCTTTTCATCCTCGCTCCAAAAGTGTGGTGCTGTGCTGCGTCTCGCCATGTTTACCTCTACTTCTTGTTTACTTCCGGTATACTGCACGCGGGTTTCTGTATGCGCCGTCTCTACTCAAAAGACCAAGATTCCTTGCGAATAGAAAATGCGCAGAACACAAATCAATGTTCCTTTTGATGGGGATATGCCGATACGCGTTTACATGACCAAATATTCGGGTTAGAAAAGGGGTACCCCAGGGATCATATCCGGGTTTTTGCCGGTGTTTACATGGCCGTGCGCGCCCGGGTTATTGCTAATATTCCGGTTTTGAACGGGTTATTGGCTGCATGTAAACGTAGTCAGTGATGACGAACGGTTACGAACAGTTTACGCAGAGATCCGTTCTGCTCATGTTTCATTAACTACGGCCATTGTTTTCAGTGTAACGCCGGCCGGTTTAGCGAGAAAACCAGTGTGCACGGTGCTTTTCTAACTGTGTAATATATAGTCTGTTAAATTATTCAAGGCCTTTTTTTACATGCAGATGGTAACTCATATTTGGCGTTTTTGAGATATGCAGTGTAATACACCTTCAAATGGGATTTTTTTTGGGTTGTGGTTTGAGCCGTGCGTGTGTGTGATTGAAATTTACGCAGGAGGAAAGAAGTGAGAGAGAGAGAGAGAGAGAGAGAGAGAGAGGTGCAGGGAGGGGAAAGAGTGAATGAAATGCAGGACAACTCAGAGCGACTGCGAGATGATTGAAAGCCGGAAACATATCAGTCAGTGAGAGTGAATGATTGAGAAGGGAGGATGAAAGAGATGTTGATTTTGACGGAAGGTAAGAAAAATATCAGATCTGCCAAGAACGAAGATTCACAGCACGCACGCAGAGAGAAGGAGAGACTCTTTTTGAGGAGAGGAAGCACATTTTCTCCACGCTACACTGCAGAAAGTAGGGCATCTCTTACGTAAAGCGTCTTCCCGTTAAATATATCCCTCCCCGCGGTCCTGAGCGCCACGCCAGTGCGGAGCGATGACGACAGCCTCGTCCAGACGCTCACGAGAAATAAAGCTTTAAAAGCTGAAGATAAATAAGTGATCAGGCATCACAACACACGTCTCCTCACGTCTTGCTTGTCTTCTCATGTCTTATCGTCTCATCTCTTCTTTTTCTCTCATTTCTCCTCCCGCCCCGTTTCTCATTCTCTTCTTATCCTGCTTTTTGTCTCTTGTTCTTGTTTCTTCTGTTCTCATCTTGCCTTGTCTATTTTCTTCTCTTCTAGTTTTGTCTCTTCTTTTTTGATATTTGATTGATTTTTACATCACTCCTTTTCTCTCCTTGTCTCGATTTATTTCTCCTCTCTTCTCATTTTGTTTCTTTACTTCACATCTTCCTTTTCTCTCCTTCCTTTTGTCTCTGCTTGTTTTATTTTCCTCATGTCATCTCTTCTCTCCTCTAATTGTCTCTCCTTGTATCTCTTCTAGTCTCTTCTTTTCCATTTACGTCTTTTTCACTTCTTATCTCTTCGTTTTCTTTCCTTGTTTGTTCTATCATTTATTTTACCTTCTGTCCTCATCTTGTCTTGTCTGGTCAAGACTCGTCTCTCCTTGGCTCTTTTGGTCTCTTATTGTCTCCTCTCTTCACTTCTTGCTTGCCTTTTATCATCTCTTCTTTTTCTCTCATTTCTCCTCTTCTCTGCCTTTATCACCTGCTCTCATTTCTCAGTTCTATCTCTCCATATCTCTTCCTGGTTCTTGTCAATCCTTTTCTCTTTATCTTGTCTTGCTTGTTCTTGTCTCTTCTCGTCTCATCTCTTCACGTCTCTTACTAGCTCATCTTTTGTTGTTTCTCTCTCATTTCTTCTCTTATATTTTGTCTCCAACTGCTTTACATCATGGTTTTTAGTTTCTCTTACTGTCTTCTCTCTTTGTCTCGACCTATTTCTCCTTTTCTTCTTTCTTTGTCTCATCTTGTTTGTCCTTCTCCCTTTTTCTCCCCTTTTTTCTCCTTTTGTCTTCTATCTTTTCTTGTCTCTTCTGTCCTTGTCTTGTTTTGTCTGGTCAAGACTAATTTTTGTCTCTTGTTGTCTCTTCTCTTCTGCTTTTCTCATTTCTCTTCTCTACTCGTCTCACCTGGTCTCATTTCTCACTTTTCTCTCCTTATCTCTTCTCATCACTCCTTCTCTGTCCTCTTTTCCTTTTGTTTCTTCTCGTCTCATCTCTTCACATCTTGTCTCTTACTTGTTCATCTTTTCTTATTTTTCTCTCATTTCTTCTCAAGTCTTATTTCTTCTCTTATATTTTGTCTCCAATTGCTTTACATCATGTTTTTTAGTTTCTCTTAGTCTTCTCCTCGCTTTGTCTCGACCTATTTCTCCTTTTCTTCTTTCTTTCTCATCTGGTTTGTCCTTCTCCCTTTGTCTCTCCTTTTGTCTTCTGTCTTTTCTTGTCTCTTCTATCCTTGTCTTATTTTGTCTGGTCAAGACTCATTTTTGTCTCTCGTTGTCTCTTCTCTTATCCTTTTCTCATTTATCTTATCTACTCGTCTCACCTGGTCTCATTTCTCACTTCTCTCTCCGTATCTCTTCTCGTCACTCCTTCTCTGTCCTCATTTCCTTTTGTTTCTTCTCATCTCTTTACTTCCTTGTCTCATCTCTTTTTTTTTTTTTTACATTCTACTGTTATTATAAATATTGTCTTATTTCTCTATCCCCCTTCATCTTGCCTTTTTTCTTCTCGTTTGTTCTCTTATTCTATGTGCACATTTCTGTTAACACGATTTGGGCCACACTCATCATTTTTAAACTGTATTGTGAATTTAATTTCAGGGCCAGGAAGCATCTTTAGCTAATAAAACATGGCCCGTCTATTTACAGCTGAAGGTGTCATTAAATATTAAGCCATTATAATTGGTTCCACTTCACAGAACCATGAAACAAGTTGTTTTATGTTCTTTTAGATGCCTATTATTACTCATATTTTGTGTTGGTGAGGTGAATTAATTGTGTGTTTTTAACTGCCCATGGGTGATGCTACGCTAATTGTCGCCTACAGAACAACATTTTGCTAATCTGCTGTGGTAAGATCTAAAGTGAGGGTTTCTGTTCATCTCCATGAATATCGTTCTCTCAGCTGCCCATGTGTTAATCACGCTCCCACCCACTACATTCAGTCGGATGCTATGTTATGCTTCTGTTTAAGGTCAGCTTAACCAAATCCGACAATATGACGCATTCGCTTAAAAACACAAGCGTTTTGTTGCTCTGTCACGTGCATCATGGCTCACATTTAAGTCTGGCTACTTGGCAGAGAGGATGAGTGTCTCTCTGAGGATTGGATATGCGTGATGCTCGATGATTCAGCCATTCCTACACTGATGACAAAGACCAACTGCTTAATTGTCCAATGGCCCCAACCAGAACTCACCACAGATCTACAGATCGGTCTCTGTTTTCCTCTTGACAAATGCTTTGTCTTGTTGATGACCTTAAAGCCAGATGGCTGAAAATGCTGAAAATATCTATCAGCTTTTGCCTCGAAGGGATGAAATGACTGGTTTATTATTAACCGAGTGTGTAATGTAATGAGAAGTGATGCAAACTGAAGTATTTGTTGAGCCAAGATGGCCTTACTTTATATAGAAACAAATATATACAAAGCCCTTTATTCTATTGTAATGTTGATTTGCTAACATGCAAAAAAAAAAAAAAAAGTGTCTGAATGTTATTTTTGAAGGCCTATGATCATGTCAATCTTTTGTTTTGGCATTGCTAACCTTCACAGAAAAGGAAATCATGCATTGCAACAAGCTCTTAAAATGAGTCCAAAGAGAAATGTCAAACATAAATGTTCAGAAATGTATTGATTAAAAATGTACTAATATTTGCATGTTTTAAATCCTGTGTTTGGAGTATCAAGCTGTTAGCTTAGCAAAATGCTAACATTAGAGTTGAGTGAAATCAGCTTGTAGTTTTAGTGAAAATGGCAAATATATAAGACCCAGCAAGCAGAGAACCTTTAACGCACAACTCGAGGTCGTTTGCATGTAGAAATCTTAAAGCTAAAGTTGCAAACTGTTTTCTGGAGAATCAGACAGAGAAATGTCCATGTGAAGCTAAATTGATGTAAAGCTTGACTAACATTACAAGTGGACTAGAGGTCGACCGATTGATCGGTTTTGCCACGATAACCGATTGTTGGAACAACAAATCCGTAAATATCCATACCGATAGTTTTTCCAGGTTGTGTCCGTTGCTGGAGCGGCTGAGAAGAGTCTGCTGTACGAGAGCGGCCTCTAGAGGTGAAATGAAAACTAACACTGACGCCTCTTGGAGTTTGTTTTGACACGTAAGGCGAGACACTTAAAATACGGATTTAAAACGGTGATACGGTATGTATACAGTACAGTACCATACTTGTTTTCATATCATTATAAATTAATTTTGGTACATCTTTTCTTCGCACATGGTGACATTGCAACAAAATGATATTGCATTGCTTCTTGCGCCTTTCGTTTCGTCACTTTCAAAGTGAAATGTCTAGTGAGTGGTGCTAAAAGTGCGTTCAGAAAAGCCAAACATACGGAGCACGTTATGTGATGAAAAAATCTAAATGTATTAGTTTACAAATCATGCAGTATGGTACAAGTATTTTGACGTCTTAACACAGTATAGTGCGAGAAATTACAAATGAAGGGATACACAGTCTTTATTAATCAATGTTTTTCTCCTGTAATCATTATTTGTGTAAAAAGGAATGTTTTCATCAACCAAAAGTGTTGTTTATGGCTACTTTAACGTGTGTTTCATAAGGCTTAGCTTATTTATTCTCATACGTAAGCCAGAACGGACTGAATATTGAGTAATAATGTGTTAGTGTATAGATGACTTCAATGATCTGTTATTCATACATATTGTACCTGTGTTGTGTGTGTGGTTTTGACCTCAGATTTGTCACAGTTAATACACACGAGCCTGTTGAAAAAGCTCATGATGTGTGCTTCAAAGCCGGCTGCTCGTTTCTGACTCCTTTGAAGTGTCTGTCACTGTGATATTTCTAAAGATGACTCGCACTTTATTTATTCTTTTTTCAAGAAACAATTTTGCATCTGTCATCTGTTGTTTTTTTAGTGTATGATCTAAGATTTTTCAGCTTCCGCATGAGTGTGCTTCTCACCGTTCTGTCTCTCTCTTTCTCTGTGGGTTTCTCCCATTATTTTCAGATTTTCTTTCACCTCTCTGCCTTTCTCCCTTGTTTTTTCATCCCATGAAACAGTGGGAGGCTTGGATTTGGCTGTCAGAGCGTGTTGGTGGAGGTGGTTCCTCGGGTGCGGAGCGAAACTTTGATCTCGGCGTGGCACTGGGCCTTCGTTTGCCCCACACTGCTCGTGTTTCCAGATGAAAAGGCTGGAGATGTGTTTCCTCCTCGGGTTTTCTCTCCCCAGAAGAAGTGTAGATGTGCGAATCTACCTTACAGCTTAACTGGCTGTCTAATGACTCCAGCATTATTAGCATGTGGCACACACAGCACTGTCATCCGAAAGAAATGTGAACTGAGTTTGTCTTCACCCAATGCGCTGTCAGCGATGCTCCTCGCCCCCCCGCCACCGTGTGATGAGCTCATTGCATCCTTGTCAGTCAGATCTCATTTCTTAAAGGGTTAGTTCACCCAAAAATGAAAATTCTGTCAGTAATTACTCTCCCTCATGGCATTCCAAACCCGTTAGACTTTCGTTCTTCTTCGAAACACAAATGAAGACATGAATGAAATTTGAGATATTTCTCTCCCTCCATTGATAGCTACGCAACTACCACTTTGATGCTTCAAAAAGTTCATAAAGAGATTGTAAAACTAATCCATATGAATTGAGCGTTTTAGTCCAAATTTTCTGAAAAGACTCGATCGCTTTATATGATGAACAGATTCAATTTAGGCTTTTATTCACATGTAAACGAACATAAACAGAAGCTCAACCAAACCTGCTTGGCACACGAGAATGATCCTCATTGGTTCTTGCTGAAACTCAAATGTGATTCGTAACATGAGAATGAACCTCATTGGTTCTTGCTGAAGCTCAAATGTGATGCGTAACACGTGAAAGAACCTCATTGGTTCTTGCTGAAGCTCAAACGTGATGCGTAACACGAGAATGAACCTCATTGGTTCTTGCTGAAGCTCAAACGTGATTCGTAACACGAGAATGAACCTCATTGGTTCTTTAACACGAGAATGAACCTCATTGGTTCTTGCTGAAGCTCAAATGTGATGCGTAACACGAGAATGAATCTCATTGGTTCTCATGCTTGAGCTTCTATTTATGTGTGAGTTGATGAATGTTTGTATGTGAATAAAAGGCTAAATTCAATCTGTTCATCATATAAAGCGATCGAGTCTCTTCAGAAAATTTGGACTGGAGTGCACAATTCATATGGATTAGTATTAACTTTTGAAGCATCAAAGTGGTAGTTGTGTAGCTTTCAATGGAGGGAACGAAAGCTTTTAGATTTCATCAAAAAGATCTAAATTTGTGCTCTAAAGATGAATGAAAGTCTTACAGGTTTAGAACAACATGAGAGTGAATAATTAATGACAAAAAAAAAATATATATATATATTTTTGGGTGAACTAACACTTTAATGTAGTTCTTCCACCTAACCCTTCTTGTGAGTTCTTCCACCGGCAGGAACCGGTTTATCATGATGGATAAAAGAGACTTGGATTCTGTGTAAATAATGGGATTATATTTGCTCTCAATGGCTTAGTTTGTAAACCTTGCAGTGGTCTTGTGTTCTTTCAGTTTTGGAATAAAATCAATGTTTATGTCAATGTCCAGACAGCTAGCGGTGTTTAAAACTGCTTTCTTTCATGTATTTCTGCTAAACAAAAATGTTTCACGTTCGAAATCCAGGCATTTCTTTAAGAGTTTTGCAAACAACTTTCCCACGTAGATTTTGCAACAGGTTCAAGTTGGTCACAGAAGTGTGTGGTCTTGATCAGCAGAAGCTGCTTGGTTGGAAAGTGACGTCTGTGTGCCTGTGGCAACATTTCTACAAACTTATATTACGATGCAATGTTTCATGTTGCATGTTTCATTGCTTTGAAAGGAAAGCGATGAAACATGACACATGTTGTTGAATGTTTCACAGCAGTTCAGACATCACATGCCTTGTGAGTAGTGCTAAAACGTTAATGCTGTATCATGTTTGAAATAACGCAGCACCCAACCGATAGCGTTAACACAAACGTGAGGCAACCATGCCATTTTAGCTTCGTTTTACAAGTCTTTGAGCTCTTTTATCGTGACTCGTTTTTCATGGGACTCGTACCCAAGTTTTGCCATCACAATGTCTTTGTGATGAATTGTACATGAGCTAGCAAATGTTAAAAGCCGCGTGATCTATTTTGTGTCTGTAGGACATACGCTCTACAGAGGGTACGAGATGCATTCAGGGAGAACCGGACAGTGGGAGATCCGAAACTTGTGGAGGAGCTTCTGAACAAGGCCCGGGACAGTCTGGCCATCATTCAAAGACAGGTACCGCTCCAAAAAATAGATTTTGTAATCTGTGGATTCTGCAGAGCTTGTACACGCTTCTCTCTTTTTATCTTGCTGTGCCTATTTTTGTTGTTCAGCCTCCAATACATACAGTATATACATTTAAAATATTTTTTTTTTACATAAAATATAAATATTTAAATATGAAGGTGGCTGAGAGTGAGATTGCTTCTATTTTCTATTCTGTTTAATAATATTTTTGTACTACAAATTACATTGTCAGAACAATCTGAATAAGATATTCTCATATGATCATATGATCAATGAATTTACTTGTTTTATTAGTGATCTAGAAATAGTGGTGAAATCTGAAATATTTTTATTTTGTTATAATGTTTCTTTCTTTTTTTCTAAATCCTGTCACTTAATTTCCAGGCAATTATACAATCATAAATTATGAAATATATACAAGTTTGCGGTCAGCACGATTTTTTATAAATTTGAAAGAAGACTCTTACACTGTAACAATATTTTTAAGAAACAAATATATATGAATATATTTTCAAGTGTAATTTATTCCTGTGATCAAAGCTGAATTTTCAACATCATTCAGCATCGTCTTCAGTGTCACATGATCCTTCAGAAATCATTCTAATATGATGATTTACTGCTCAAGAAACATGATTATTATCAATGTTGAAAACAGTTTTGCTGCTTCATATTTTTGTGGAAAGTAATATTTTTTTTTTCCATCTTAGTGAGCCCAAACTTTTGAATGATATTGTGTTATTGTATGTATGTATTTATTTATTTATTTATTTATTTATTTATTTATTTATTTATTTATTTATTTTAACGATAACAGCAGTGGAGATTACAAGACCTTTCCATGCTGAAAAATGAATCCGTGGAAGTGTGGATGGACACTCCAGTTAAAACACCGCCCATTCATTTAATTCTGATTTAGAAAGACTCTTGAACATGAACATGTTCTTAGTAATTCAATCTAACAAATTCAGCTTCACTTTTCATTGCAGTTGTCCTTCTAGTTCATAGTGAGGTGTGCAGAAAAGCCTATGGATTATCATGGTGTTTAATTTAAAGTCGGTCCTCTTGTGTTAAAAGTACAGCCTCCTTCATCAAACTTCATTTTCACTCTGCTGGTGTTCCTAATGAAGGAGCTGTGGACGGATCTTGTGTCTCTGTTCCCGTATAATTCCCTGTATCCTCCTGAGAGCTGGAGGAGGTCGTCTCCAGATGCATATATATATATATATATATATATATATATATATATATATGAACACCAGCTCGGCCTCCACCTGTCGCACACACACCACTAATGGCCGATCATGCCTCGCTGTCACGCACTTTGTTCCCATAATTTCACTCCAATTCGGGGCAAATTCCACTCCAATTCCAATTGAGGTAGAAGTTTTGTTGGACTTTGGCTATTTTAAAAGGTTCTTTGTATTTTTCTCATTATTTTAGGCTTAATCCTTCAAAAATATTCAGCGGTTGCAAATTGCTAGAACAACTTTTACCATGCATACAAATGATTAAGAATACATAAATGTTTGACGTCTCCAAGAGAGAGGCAGAGAAATATCATGTAGCCTTTCATATCATACAAGGTTTAAAACGTGTAAATTGACATATCAAGTAGCTAGTAGAAAAAGTGGATGATTCAGTATCTGTTAAAGTACGTTTTGGTCGATCGGATCACAGGTAGACGAGGGAGACACGTACCCGTTTACACCTGGTGTTTTAATCCGTCTCTTTTGTCCACTTTCAACCACTTCTGTCCTGATTTCTTCGAGGGGAGGGTCTGTGGACCGGTAAATGTATGTGTTTTTTCAGATCTTTCGATCTAATGGACGAAATAAACCTGCGCAATTTACATATGAACGCGACCGGAGACGACTGAAACACATACGGAGAGCATCAGCTTTAGTTTCTGCTCTGACAGACGTAAGATCAGCCGAACACTGTGAGTGTGTGTTAGAAATCAGGAATGGAGAGAAAACACTGTGCTTGGTACATTTTTCATCTTCAAACCAAACTTGGGTCTTTAGCCGACAAAGTTTAAATCTCGTCTGGCTAGAGCTCTTCCTGTAATATTTACTTCTTAGATCAGTAGACGGAGAGTAGACGGTGTTTTGATGCTGTTTGAACACATTCGACCACATGAGCGTTTACACTACGAAATCAATCCGGTCAAATGCGTTTGAGACTACCTCTGGAAGTGGTCGAAATTAGACAAGCTCAAAACGTTTTAGACCGCATTTAGTGTCGTCTAATACCAAGTGTAAACAGGGCCTTAGTTGATATTACTCTGGCCAAGCTCTGATTTCTGAGAGAGAGACGGCAACGCTGCTATTTGATTTGAGTTTACACTCATTCACTTCACATACTCGTTATTGCGTAGTGATTTTAGAGGTTTAATATCATGCTATCCACTGGCTCACCTGTTATACAGCAAACACGAGGAATGACTGTGTCTGCCCAATATTCGTGATTCATTTTGAAGTCATTATCCGTGCCTTTCCGAATAAGGTATTCGGCTCCGGGCACATCCCTACTCAAAAAACATATATTTTTCTCTTGAAATAAGAAAACGTACAGATCTATGTTAAGAACTTCACACAAAAAAAAGGGTTGAAGGAAGAATAGGAGGCACTGGGATAATTTGTTCCTTGTCTCACACCAAAGACGGTGAGCTGTTCTTTGAAAGTGAATCAAAGTACAGCCTTAGAGATCAGTCCATCATGCTGTCTGCATTAAGAGCTTGTGTCACCCTGACACTCTCAGCATGGGAATCAATGCAGTTAAAATTCCTCGGGAGTTAAAACAAGATCTTCAATGAAAGTTATAGAGTCAGGCGCAGAAGAGCTGGCTTCACTCTATTTTGAAATGCAGGCTTAATTTCAAGCTTTTCTGAATCTCCAAAATCTGAAGAAAATCTCACTGTGCAAGTTATTTAAAGTTAAACTGTTATTGAAATAATACTGCATCGGGTTTTTGACCGGCGTTTACAAGGTAACTTAAATAAAAGAGTTTTAAAGATGTAAAATCAGTACGAACTGTTTATGATTCTGCAGTATTTATTGTGCAGATAAAATAAGTGAATTTATGACTATAGACTTGCTGATATTACATTTTAATTACCAATGCCATTGCAGATTTTTTTATGTTTTTTTTATTTTTTTATTTGAGTGTCTAATAACCATTATGCACTTTATTTATTGTTTTACAACTATAAAGAAATAATAATTGGTTAAATTATTATTATTATTATTATTATTATTATCATCATTATTATTATTATTATTATTATTATTATTATTATTATTATTATTATTATTGTTGTTATAAACAATGACAGTTGTAACAATAATAATAATTGTTATTATTGTTATTATTTAATATAATATTCAGGCATATTTGTTCTTGAGCTTCCCGAAGGGTTAACGCAAGATCTTCAATGAAAAATGAAAACCAGACTATAATAAACTGTTAAACTGCACATTTTAAAAGTTACCCCAAAAGTTGAGTAAATATTCAAACTATAGATTAAATAATATACTTTACCTGATTTTGATATGTTAATAATTGGAAATGGTCGTTTGGTTTCTGATCAATCACAACAGACTGGGTCATCTGACCAATCAGAGCAGAGCAGACCAATCACAACAGACTGGGTCATCTGACCAATCAGAGCAGAGCAGACCAATCACAACAGACTGGGTCATCTGACCAATCAGAGCAGAGCAGACCAATCACAACAGACTGGGTCATCTGACCAATCAGAGCAGAGCAGACCAATCACAACAGACTGGGTCATCTGACCAATCAGAACAGAGTAGTCCAATCACAACAGACTGGGTCATCTGACCAATCAGAGCAGAGTAGACCAATCACAACAGACTGGGTCATCTGACCAATCAGAGCAGAGTAGTCCAATCACAACAGACTGGGTCATCTGACCAATCAGAGCAGAGCAGACCAATCACAACAGACTGGGTCATCTGACCAATCAGAGCAGAGCAGACCAATCACAACAGACTGGGTCATCTGACCAATCAGAACAGAGTAGTCCAATCACAACAGACTTGGTCATCTGACCAATCAGAGCAGAGCAGACCAATCACAACAGACTGGGTCATCTGACCAATCAGAGCAGAGCAGACCAATCACAACAGACTGGGTCATCTGACCAATCAGAGCAGAGTAGTCCAATCACAACAGACTGGGTCATCTGACCAATCAGAGCAGAGCAGACCAATCACAACAGACTGGGTCATCTGACCAATCAGAGCAGAGCAGACCAATCACAACAGACTGGGTCATCTGACCAATCAGAGCAGAGTAGTCCAATCACAACAGACTGGGTCATCTGACCAATCAGAGCAGAGTAGTCCAATCACAACAGACTGGGTCATCTGACCAATCAGAGCAGAGTAGATCAATCACAACAGACTGGGTCATCTGACCAATCAGAGCAGAGTAGATCAATCACAACAGACTGGGTCATCTGACAATCAGAGCAGAGTAGACCAATCACAACAGACTGGACCATCTGACCAATCAGAGCAGAGTAGACCAATCACAACAGACTGGACCATCTGACCAATCAGAGCAGAGTAGACCAATCACAACAGACTGGACCATCTGACCAATCAGAGCAGAGTAGACCAATCACAACAGACTGGACCATCTGACCAATCAGAGCAGGCTCTCAGAAAGGCGGAGTTTAGAAAGACTGAATCCTTTATCGAACCGTTTCAGACACTGAGAGAAAAGAGCTGATGCTGCAGTGTAGATTATGAGAAAATAAAAGTATTATTTGACCTTTGATGCATGTAAACCTATTGTAGGAGACCTTAAAAACAAAATTAGGAACCTTTAAAATAAAATAACAGGGGCACTTTAAATCATAAAACCGCTAAATAAGGGCATTTCCACTAGTGGTCCCAGACTGAATGCACAACGAGACTGTCAGGCGTTCACAGATGCGTTTGCGTTCCTGTGTAGACTGTGTTTCTGCTGTAAGTGATGTGTTTCTGCTGTAAGTGATGTGTCTGTGGTGTTCTGCATGTTTGTGGAGGTGTCTTCTGCATATCTCCCCCAGTGACACTATAAGCAGTGCCACAGTGATCCAGCGCTCTGTTGACTCAGACACATCACAGCATACGGGCTCCAGACCCACGGCTCTCTCTGTTACACACACACATAATGTCCCGGTGTGTGTCGTGACACCAGCAGCATGCGTCCCACCCTCTACACACACCCACACCACAGACTGGCGCGGGCTTATGTCTCCAGCTCTTCAGTAAAGAGTGTGTTTGAGGAGAGGTGGATCTCCTCCAATCAGTGAGTCACTCTTCCAGTCTTGCCCCGCTCAGATGCTCTTTTGTGACTGTTTTCTGTGCGTTCTCAATCCGTTCTTTTTTTAGATGGCATACTTGCATTTTATATGGTTTTTCCTACAGTATTTGATTAAATGAACAAAACATGTTTCCATTAGATTTTTATGCTAATATATATTTATTAGAGGAAATTGGAAGACGTTTTATAGTAAAGACATGCTGTGCTGTTTGAATGCCCCCTATCTGTAGACAGCAGGGATGAACTGGAAGGATTTTTTTTTTCTACCATAGTTCAGATTTCTTTTTGCCCTGCCAATGTTTTCACTGGCCCCAGCACAAAAAATATGAAAGAGTTTAAATGTTATAATATTTACTATTGTAGTTTTTAAAGTGTACTTTATTTTACTATTTTAGCATGTTTTTTTTATTATCATTATTTACACTACCATCAACAGTTTGGGGTCTTTAAGATTTTTTTTTATTTTTTTAATTTTTTTGCATTAAATGGATCAAAAGTGACAAAGACCTTTATAATGTTAGAGATTGTTGTTCTTTTGAACTTTGTATTCATCAAAGAATGCTGGATTAATGATGCTGCAAATTCAGCTTTGATCACAGGAATAAATCAAATTTTATAATACATTAAAACAGAAAACAGTTAATTTAACAGTAATTTAAATTGTAATAATATTTCATAATATCGCTGTTTTTACTTTATTTTTGATCAAATAAATGCAACCTTGGTGAGTAGAAGAGATTTATTTCAAAATGAGCAATAATTTATTAATTATGAATTTAAAGCTTTCTTGGAGCTTGCTACTGTACAATTCTGCTATAAAGGGTAAAGTGTTACTGATAATTTTAAGTAGCTAATTTTATGTAACCACATGTTTAAGTTTGCATTGCATTATGCATAATGCATATACACAATCAAAATGTAATGTAATTTTTAAAAAATTGTATCCCGTTCCCGTTCCATTCGTGCGAGCAGGAACATTTGTTTGAAAATGGTCCACTGTTACTGGTGTTTCTAGATTTTAATCTAGAGTTTAATCTGATCTAGAGTTCGAATGCATTTGACATCACTCTATGTCTTTTTAAAAATCCATTTTCCACCTGTTCATTTGCTCAATCTAATTGATTGTTTGCAGTTTATGAGCAACACTGTCTTCAACAGACAAAAACAACCAGTTACCAGTAGAACTAAATTCATTCTTCATTGTATTCCTGGGACAAAGATTGATTTATACATTTATTCCGTCTCAGATTAGCTATCACGGCTGCTTTGGTGTTTTCCAGAGCTAAACGCTGGATTCTCCTGTGGTGGTGTATTGTTGGCTATAACTCAGGCTGTTGAATGTAAAGCAGAGTTGGGTGTGTATGAGACGCCTGACTAGATTAATTGAGGGCTTTCCCGCCTTAACCTCCATCCCCCCTCAGGTGAATGTGGAATAACGGCTATATATTTACCAGCACCAAAATGAGTCTGACTTTATAGTGGTGTGTGTAAATTTTTCACCATGGAGAGGACAGCAATAGTTCCCATAAACAGCAAGAGTGGTGTGTGTGTGTGTGTGTGTGTGTGGTCTCTCTTTTGTCCTCTGCTCTACCTTAGATTTAGTGTTTTAAAATGGAACATAACATGGAAAACGGAACCGAGATTGTAGACAGTTTGAACTACACAATGTGAAATTCACATGCAGATATGTTAGCCAATCAGAGCCCACTCTGTGCCGCTCACATACTTTGTAGCCAATCAGAGCTGAGGTTATTTACATAGAGAAACTGTAAAGTTCTAAACGGCCATTTAATAAGTATGTTCTACTATATAGTATGAGTGTGTGCAGTATAAATGTAATCTGGACCTAGCGGCAACCTCCCCTTCTCTCTCTTGAAACCAACACGGAAGTGAGTTAAACTGCAATTCATTAACTGGCCGCTTGGCCTGGCTGCAGAAGTGAGTCAAATCTGTATCTCCCCCATGTTAAAATTACCAACTTTACAGCAGAAAAAAAACATGTTTACAGTCTGGATCTCTATGTGGCTTTGGTCTATACAGCTAATTTTGCCCTTCATAACAACTGTGATAACTCATCCATTTAGTTGATTAATATTTAAATTTCTGCATTTAAGGGTGTGGCCACCTGAGTGACAGATGGGTTGTCGCTGATGTCAATGCTAGCCGTTTGTCTGCTGTTACTAGCCGTCTATACAATTTAATACAATTTAATACACAATTTAATACAATTTAATACACCCATTACGTGGGTACAAAGCCCACGGCTTTGGATTCCGTCGTTGTCGTCGAGTATCGTTCGAGAGATCAACCAGCGCTGTATTTCAGTTGTTTTCCTCTGTGAACATGCACTAATGGATGTCTGACAATTTCGTTGCTTTTTGGAGTTTTCAAATTTAAAAACATCAATAAAGGCTCGTTCGTTCTGCTCTCACGGAACAGATGGATATCTTTATATCTGACATATGCAGATTGATTATAATATGCTTATGTACCGTCAGATGAAATCATGCAGGCTTCGGCGCTATCTCCGTCCGTGCTATAAATGCACATCCATGAATGAGCGCGGATTTTCTAGCGCATTTACTTGAACTTCATAGGCAATATATCTATGGTTTAACCCATTTGAGAGGTGGCCAAAATCAGAATTTAAAATGGACTGAAAAGCTCTCTACGAACTTGACGAGCGATGCTGCGCTGACGGACCATAGACTATAAAAAAGTGACTGACATGTATGCACATAAATCAGTCGCACACACTCTCAGAGTAATATTAAGCTCCGCCCACTTTAGGCTTCAAAAATGCTCTTCAGAAACCTACGGGTGACGTCACGGACACTACGTCCATATTTTTTTACAGTCTATGATCTGGACGTACTACATTCGCCATGTTGTCATTATCATGTGACTAACCAGCATCAGTTGCGTTGCTTCACTGCCATTTACAAATACTCTCCCGTGGCCTCATGGGATAGTAAAGTGTCCATAGTGTCCATCGTATGCACACTTCAGGAGTAGTAGGTCATCTTGGTGCTTTTTGCCTTCTGTTTTAGGATTATTGTGATTTCAGACATCCTTTTCACTTTGTTTTTCGCTTATAGGCATTGGGGAATTATGTGATTTTGAATTGCAGTTGTGGTGCTCATGTGGGAAGTGCAAGTTTGAATCTGGCTTGCAACATTTCCTGATTGAAACACAACCCCCTCACTATTCTCTCCTCTCTCTACCACATATTGTCTTTATTATATTGTGTACATACGTGTATACTAGGTCCCTTTTAAAATTATAGAAAAATAAAATAATTGAAATATGATAATGTAGTCCATATTAGTATGCAAGACATGCTTGTCTATACAGTGTAAAATAATCAACACAATAGTGTCATGATTTCATTTTCTATCAGTGCACCACAGCTGTGAGAAATCTTTCCTGAAGAGACACAAAAAATGTGACTGCTGAATTCTCTTGAGAGCCAGTGTCAACACAGTCAAGCTGTTGCTTTCTGCTCATTAATGCTTTTGACATGACATAATTTATGTTGGTCTCCATTTTGAACATGATGATGAGCAGACCTGAATGATTTAGAGATTAGTTCCAGACTGGATTGTGAATGGAAAGTAAACCAGATGAGTGAACTAAGATACATGAATTAATGGCCTAGCATGTCGTTGTTGATTTCCGGGTTTCAATCAGAATGTGGTTTAATTCAAAAGTGTTGTTGGAGATTTGGACTAGTGGTGCAGCTCAAAGTATCCTTCAGTTTTGTTGTGTACTTTTAATCCCGATTTATACTTCTGCGTCAAACTCAAGCCGTAGCTACGTCGTAGGCTGTGTGTAGCACACGTACCCTTTGGCGTACCCTGACGTGCACCTCTCCAAAAATGTAACAATGCATCAGTTCTACACAGAACGCAAGCGCTGTGATTGGTCTGCTAGAACCCGTGCCTCGGGTTTCACATGCTCCCTCTGCATGTGTAATTGCACGTCAACGCGGACAACGATGCAGAAGTATTAATGAAAACCGATGCGTATCCTACAGCGTAGAGGCTCCGGCGTAGGTCCTACGCAGAAGTATAAATCGGCCTTCAGTGTGAACACCCAGCGCAAAACTCTCAGGCTTTCAAAATATATCACATTTAATAGATGTGTAACCCCTCCGGTTCTACTCGGCCTTCTCCGAGCAGGATTTGAACTTCTGTTTACAACATGGGAGATGGGTACACTAAAAGGATGCTAGCGTCAGTCACCAGTGCGTCTCTTGAGGCCAGGGCAGTGAGGTTTACCCGCACAGCTCTTACTAGCTGGCCTTCGTTACACTCACCCACCTAAGCCTCACTCCCATCCGGGTCACGGCACCAATTTAACCCTTCCGGTTACTCACCCGCTCGGTGGGATTAGAACCGACGTTTCTGGCGTGGAGGGGGGGCACGCTAACAAGGACTCTAAAGACTGTGGCCTCTAGTGCGCCTCTTGATGCCATGGGAGTGAGGTTTACACACACAGCTCTTACTAGCTGGCCTTCGTTACACTCACCCACCTAAGCCTCACTCCCATCCGGGTCACGGCACCAATGTAACCCTTTTGCAGTGCAAAATATGAAAAGACAATGCAGAAAAGCAGAGCGCATGTGGCTGAAGACAAAACTTGTAGTCCATTATAACATCTACAAAGACAGCATCCATGCTTTCAATATGGAACTAGGCAAAGCTAGACAGACTTTCTTCTCGAATATTATAAACACCAACTTAAACAACACACACACTCTTTTTGCTACTGTAGAGAGACTGACAAACCCCCCAAGCCAGATTCCCAATGGACTGCTCTCAGACAGCAAGTGCAGTGAGTTTGCTTCTTTCTTCTCTGAGAAAATCAATAATATCAGAAAGGTGATCAGCACATCCTTGAGTTATGCTGGGGTCAGACAGATCAGACCACAGCCTGAGAAAGTAGTTACTACGTCTGATTTCGAAGAAATTGATGGCAACATTTTGGAAGAAACCGTACAGCACCTTAAGACATCAACCTGTGCCCTTGATGCACTTCCCACATCTTTTTTCAAAAGTGTGTTAAACAGTTTAGAAGCGGATCTTCTAGAAGTGGTAAATGCCTCACTTCTCTCTGGAAGTTTTCCAAACTCCCTTAAAACTGCAGTTGTCAAGCCCCTCCTGAAAAAGAGCATCTCGATAAGACCATATTTAGCAACTATAGACCAATCTCAAATCTTCCTTTCATAGGCAAGATCATTGAAAAAGTTGTCTTCAATCATCTGAACAGATTCTTAAGCTCGAATGGATACTTTGATTTTCAATCTGGTTTCCGACTGCATCACAGCACAGAGACAGCGCTCATAAAGATAATAAACGATATTCACTTAAATACTGATTCAGGCAAATTATCAGTGCTGGTACTTGTCACAGACTGACTGTGACCCAGGACTTTTATTTTGAAGGGATTGAGCACGGGTATGTGCACACAACAAACTGTTTCCACCATTACACATACACACAACTAAATGCCGGCAAAATATACCCTCCTTTTGTAGTTGTATGTTTGTAGCCCTGATTTTTGTGTTGTAACATCCCATCAGTTGTTCTGCAAGTTGTTAGTTTATGTGATTAAATGTTTAATATTCAGCTGCACATACCTTCTGGTGCACCCCTCACTTGCCAAACCAGTACGGAAAGTAGCCATATTTAAACTAGCATGTGCTCATGGAAGATTACTCCATCTGGTTCTGACCTCATGGGAGAGGGAGGGAACCTAGTATGTAAGTTTTCTTCTTATGTGTTGTCTTTATTGTTTTGAGCCCTTTAAATGGTACTAGAAATAAATTATGTATGATTTAGAGTAGAAATGTCATGACAGTTTGTTTGTTTATGTCTTGTCACCTGTTTGTAATTTATAGGTTTCTCCCTAAAATGGTATTTTCCAAAAATAGGAGGAGTTAAGGCCTATAAAAGAGGTAGCCATTTTAGGGGAGAAGGTTGGTGTGGAGATGTTGAATCTTGTTTGTATTTGTGGGCCTGTACATTGGCATAGCCAACTTACATTTGCGTATTGTCAACAATTTGGATTTTTTTTCTTTGGTATTATAATTTTTATAATCTTTTTTTTGTATTACTTCAATATTGATATTTTTGCACCTTTTGGAATTAAAACCACTCTAGACTGTGCTATTTCTTTAAAGCACTTTGAATTGCCATAGTGTATGAAATGTGCTATATAAATAAACTTGCCTTGCCTTTCCTTCCGGTTACTTAGCCGCTCCGAGCAGGATTCGAACCGGCGTGGGAGGCAGGTGCGCTAACAAGGATGCTAAAGTACACAGTCGCTAGTGTGCTTCTTGAGGCCAGGGGAGTGAGGTTTACCCACACAGCTCTTACTAACTGTCCTCCATTACACTCACCCCCCTAAACCTCACTCCCACCCGGGTCACGGCACCAACGTAACCCTTCCGGTTACTCACCCGCTCCGAGGGGGATTAGAACCGACGTTTTCGGCGTGGGAGGCAGGTCTCTAGCGTCAGTCGCCAGTGCGCCTCTTGAGGCCAGGGTTTCCATTACAGGTGCGTGAACACAGGTGCTCGACACACGCACACTAGAAAGTTGAATCTTTGTCCAGTTCTTGTGCTGTTTCCCTCACGCGATATGGCTTAGTGCGATTATCAAATCATGAAGGCTGCAATTTAATTGAAAATATGCACTGCGTGTTTCAGAGTGAAGCGCGGCACTGTTTTCTGATACGTGAGAAGCTCATTATCCGCCCGTGTTTGCAACATCTCAGAGCGGCTCAGTTTATAGTAAATGCTACTTCACACAAATCTCTGCATCTGCGCTGAGTTTGAGTCGCTTTAACTTGCATTTGGAATGTGACATGCGTCGACATCTTCCCATACTTGTAATGAGAAATGCTTATCAACAGAAGAGAAGCTGCAAGGGCTCCATGCAGTTTTCTATCAAAATAGGTTTGATGGTTTAATGTTTGAAAATGAAGAAATTAAGCCATAAATAGTAGTATTGTGATTTTACAGTTGGAATGTAAAATAAATTATTATTATGATTTTACTTAAATACTTAGCCCTATTGATATTTAATCACAACATTTTGGCCAATTTTTGCAGCTCTTCAAACAGGCACAGCAAACCTGGAATTGCTTCTTTTTTTTCTGTATTCATCTGCACTTCTTTTGTATATACTGTGACTGTTAATATTTCAGTTTATTTTAATTCAGTTTATTTTTCCATCAGGTAATTTCTTACACACTGACTTTAAGTTCCGACGGAAGTATTCTGTGTGAATGACTTGTTTTCTGTGGGAATAACTTCCATGTTTTCACCCCCAGAGGGCGATACGTCCATGTTTAGGTGTTTCGCAACAATTGCAATGCCATTTTTTTCTTTCTCTGATGACTTTGAGTTGCAACAAACATGTTTTCCTCTCTACGGGATTGTGCGTTTTTGTTCTGCCACCATCTGAACCTCCCTCCCAATGCACACATTTACATTCACATTTACAATACAAACACACACCTTCAAAGCCACTTCATCTTTGATCCAGATCACATTTGTATCTTAGATGTGAACAGTCCATTTAGTGAGCTATCACACTAGTGTTTGTGTGTGCGTGTGTGTGTGTGGGGGTGAGTGCCAAAGCAAACCTGTCACAGCACATCTGATGTCTCGGTGAGGATATTGACTGTCTACGGCCATGACTTCCATCCACTTGTGTTTGAAATACAGTATTGATGTGATTTACCTCTTCAGTGCTCTCGTCCAGATTATCCCCTGCTGAACAATCAATTTCCACTAACTACTACTGAAGGTACTCAGTGTCAAAACCCCTCTGCTCTTTTCTTGCTACAGAGATGAAATCTGACTGCTAATGTGACTTATGGTCCACAAGATCTTTATACTTGCTGAACAGCCAGCGACCAATGGCCAGAGGACCAATGTATTTTGTTGTGTCGAAAATAGGATTGGGTGATGCAGTATAGCTGAAAAATATATTTTTTTAACCTTTTGACTGAATTCTATATTTATAGAGACAATATATGAATATAAATGTGTAGATGGAGATTGAGATGCATGGATGGATGGACAGACAGACTGATAGATGATAGATGGATGGATGGATAGATAGATAGATAGATAGATAGATAGATAGATAGATAGATAGATAGATAGATAGATAGATAGATAGATAGATAGATAGATAGATAGATGGATGGATGGATGGATGGATGGATGGATGGATGGATGGATGGATGGACGGACAGACGGATACTAATTATAAATTGCTGTATATGATAATGAAATGCCTTTTAATTTATCAAATTAATCTCATATTTGAATGGTATCTGATAAATATCAATATGAAGCCTCAATATCAATATGAAATTAATAATTCTTTACAGACAAGAAGACATTTTCATTTTTTTCACACAATTTTTCTGCTTTTCTTTTACCTGTTTATTATGGTATTTGAACGCAGACACACATTCTCCACATTTCCTCTGTTTTACCACAACATAAACTTACTTCCTCATGGCATCTTTTCAAATCACATCTTGTCTCCTGCCTCCCAAGATAAAGGAGAGATATTTACCCGTTATGTTGGGTTGACGCCATATCCCGAAAATAGCTTCTTAATCCAGCAACAAATGCTGTGTTCATCGCAGATCACAACAGTAATATTTACATCTGTAATATGTTTACTTGGCTCTCAGTTATGCAGTTAAACTGCATTAGTGTGATGGATATGAAGCTGTATGATGGAGAAATTCTGAAGTTTATGCTGCCACTCCTTTACATGGATGGAGACTGGAGTATTATAGCTTCACAATGGATATATGAGTAAACAGTGACTGAATTTTAATTGTATGGTTCCCTATTCCTTTACATTCCCTCTACTTTCCTGTTTCAGGCTGGTGAACAACACAAAGCATGAATGCCATTTCTCATCGTCCGCCTAGTCATTCAGTAGTGGCTAAACTCCCCCGCAATCGATTCTGTTATTCTGATTTCTCTTCGGTTTTCAACAGGCGCCTCAGATTGAGTTTGCTGAGCACTTCCTCTAGTGTTTTGTTATAATGCAGTCAAACACCTGTGGCAGTATTGCTTGTAAAATGGCCAATAAAAGCAGAATGTTTCATAAAAAAAAAACACAGTTGTGCGTAGAGCTGAGCAAGCAGAAGGAATGAATACATTCCCCTCGAGGCAACTGTAACCTCTTAATACAATGCATTTCTCTCTACACATCCCTGTGTTTATCTAACCTCTGCTTCAGTGCCCGAAAGGAAAAATGAAAAGACTGTGGCAGGGGAATGAATGCAGTGTTTGTATTTCTACGCCTCTTTTGTGAGTTTTTTCCACCCCTCAATTCGTTTGGATTAGGCAGAAATATTGGAGTCCCATGTGCCTTTGCTCAGGTGCCGGTGTAGACCTGACCGCATGTAGTGTGTGGCTTATTAATTATAATATCATATATGGGTCATTCTTCATTTACTTTTCTTAAAGGGATAGTTATGTCATTTACTCACTCTCATGTTGTTCCAGACTGTTTGTGTTGGAACACTTTGAGGATTTTAAAGATGCATATTTACACTACTGTTCAAAAGCTCAGGGTCAGTAAGATATATATTGTCGCTGTCGGGTGGACAATACATCTCTTTATTTTGTCTTATTTTATTACTATTATTGGTCACCCTTTACATCTGTCTGTGGGTTTTGCAAATATTTAACAAACGAAAAGTATTAAAAAGACCCTCTCGGTCAAATCTCTGTGTTAAACACAATACAATATACAGAAAAATATACCCCAAAAATGTCTCTGCATTCCCTTATTTATTTCCTCATTTTCATCTCCTTTCTTTCATACAGTTCCTTCCTCGTTTCTTCATCTACTCAGTCTCTCTTTACCAGCGAAACCCGAGTGTGCAGTAAAAAATGCTTGACGTAAAACTTTTAATGAATTTCCAAGGGCTTTCAGTCTGATTCCTGTTTGTTCCCTTTCCCAGAAATCTGCCTTCCAGCAGAGAGTAGCTCCAGTCCTGATCTAACAAACCGGCCTGTAATTTTCAAGTGAACCCCCAAGACCTTCAGCATTGTGTTTGATTAGAGCCAGAGCTAAACTCTGCTGGATATTAGATTTAGAGAAGCTAGATTGAGCTACCCGGCCTTAATTTGATACAATCTAAAAATAGAGGTGTACACCAGAAAAATAGAGAAATAAAAAACAATAGCACCTTCCCAATGCTTTTGCACAACATTTATAAAAGGTTGATTTAGTAGTTTAAAGTAGGGGTGCACCGAAATTTCGGCTGCCGAAAATTTTCGGCTGAAATGGCATTATCGGTTTCGGGCCGAAATAAAAAAAACAGCCGAAAACGTAAACCGAAAATGAATGTCACCCGCGCCCCTCCCATCCGTGCAAACACTCACGGTCGAGCTGTTATCACGCGTCTACCTATCAAAGATTAAGCATGTCAAAGGGATGTCACTTATTGCACAATCGATCGGACCAACCAACACAAGTTTCGAAAACGAAAATAGGGAATCGATTTTAACGGCCTTCTCTCGGAGCGCGTCCAGCTCGTCACTATACGCTCGCAGCGAACGCGCGTCACACAGCAACTGCAGGTTCTGACACTGACACACACACACACACACACACACACACACACACACACACACACACACACATACATAGCCTATTTCTGCATAATATAGTGCATAATATGTAGCCTTCAGTAATGTTTTTCATTGATGTTATGGCAGTCCACATTGCTGACTTGTGCGCGTCTCAAGCGCCCTCTTAACGTTCGTCCTAATGCCTGTTTAGTTGTCCGTGGATTTGCCTATATTTGCTGTTGAAAACGGATCAACGCCAAATATAGGCAATTTACTAACGATTCAATGAACACTTAGCCTATGTCTCAAAAATCGAACAGGATTTTTTTTTTTCACAAAAGTGACAGCCCTATACGAAAGGACACCAAAGTTGCAATATGTAACATTTGTTCTGCAAAAATCTCCAAAATTGTGGATTTTTTTTTTTTTTGCACAACTTTTAAAAAACTATTTTATTTGATGGAACATAAAACTTGAAGAATAATATTATTTGGTATTATTATTTATATTTATTGTTAAAAATATTTTATGTTTTGTTATGTAACTGTTAATAAAAGTTTGATTATTATATTGTGATTTTTCATTTCAGATCCATTAAATTCAAGCAATATATATATATAAGTTTTTAAAAGAAGCCATTTTCGGCTTCAGTTTCGGTTTTCGGCCAAGTGCATCCTAAATTTTCGGTTTCGGTTTCGGCCCAGAATTTTCATTTCGGTGCATCACTAGTTTAAAGGAACCTATTTTGCCCTTTTTAAAAGCCTTGATTTAGTAATTGGGCTCTACTAGAACAGGTTTTCATGCTTGAATGTTCAAAAACACATTATTTTCCTCATATTCTCCATTGTTGCAGCTCCTCTCTTCCCAGTCTGTCAGTAACGCTCTGTTTAATTCCTGTCTCTATGAAGCCCCTCCTTCTGAAAAGCACACTGTGCTCTGATTGGTCAGCTGGATCAGTGTGTTGTGATTGGGCGAGCGCTTCGAGACTCAAGATTACAATGGAGGCGTTTCAGGGAGTTCAGAAACACTGACACTGATATAGAGAAGAACTCCCGCTGGAGGAACTTTTTAACTTTGCAGAGCTTTTTCATCCTCAAGCAGCATCACACACTAAATAAAGTTTTGAAAAAGCATAATAGGTCTTCTTTAACTATACTTTCAATAACAAATAACTTTCATAACTCAAAGACCAATGCAGAGGAACTTTGGGGCACTTTGAGGACGGCAAGCAAACCCTGAAATCCTTTGGGCTTGATGGTGGCGCACCGGCAGATGGGACTGATCCTGACTCTGCGCTTTAGCAGCGACTGCACAGCCGCCCTCTGTTTCATATTCATCGCAGTTTTCCCTGTTCTAATGCGTTTTTCCTCTGCCTGGCCGTGCCACCCCTGGGCTCTCCCGCTCAGCACTTTTCACACCGTCACCAGCATATTGATTTTGTCTATCTATTCATATCCCACCCTGAACAAACAGTCAGCTATTCAGAGGAGGCCGTCTCGCATTTCTATTGTTTGTTGATTATAATCATAAACGGGGGAAAGAAACCGCAAAAAGATCTACACTGTAAATATATTTTCCCTCAGTGTTATAAAAATGGATGAAATGCATTATTGTTTAGATTTTCTGATCAAAACAAAACAAAATAAAAATTAAACAGAGGAGAAAAAAGTTAATTCAAGACAGATTATCTGAAAAACAAACCTTAACATAACTTACATCATTTTGCTTCGTTTTTTTTTTGTTGTTGAAAAATTCTGATTCAGAAAATTATATTTAGCAATGTATTAAACACTGCACACACACACACACACACACACACACACACACACACACACACACACACACACACACACACACACACACAAATATTCATTCATTCATTCATTCATTCATTCATTCATATATATATATATATATATATATATATATATACAAACATATACATACATACATATATATATATATATATATATATATATATATATATATATATATATATATATATATATAAATTATATAAATACATATATATTTAATACATTGCTAAATATAATTTTCTGAATCAGAATTTTTAGAGTTAGAGTTTAGAGATTCTAACTCTAAGATTAAAGTTAACTAAAACTAAAACCATATAAAATAAAGCTTAACTAAAAAAAATAAAAACTTCAACTTACTTTATTTTAGCTAGTTGCCAAGGCAACATTTCTCATTTTAATGCAAGTTAATTTGATGTACTAAAATAACAACAACAAATATATAGACATGTTTAAAAAAAACTATTAAAAATTAAAAAATAAACAAAATTACTAAGACATCAAAATGAAAATATTAAAAACAAAAACTGATTCAAAATAATCAAAAAAAATCTTTAAAAGTATCTCAATGATACTAAAATAACACTGTTTCTATAACACTATTTCAAGCATAAATCAGAATGTATAACAAGGAAAAAAAAACTTGCCAGTGAAATAAAGAAAAATTAAATTACATATAGATTTTGTAAAGAAAAATGTAATTTTGCTTCTGAAGTAAATGTATTGTGTTGTATATTTTAAGACATTATGTTTAATGAAATATAACAATAGTAAGATGGGAATCTAACCAAAGAAAGCTCTTCCGTATTCCCAGAGTCTGCATCTGAGATGCGTTTGCACATCTGAAGCACGTGTGTTGATGAATTGCAGTGGTTATTCCAGCTGTGATAAGGGCAGCTGCGGTGTAATAACCTCATGATAACTTTATTACGGGACTAATAACTCCATTTCCCCAGGAGAGAGTGGCAGGCTTGACGGATGTGTGCTGTGGAAACGGGAAGATCCGCTCCGGTGTTTAGGAGAACTGTTGACCCCGTCAGAAAGCTTTCTCAAAATTATGTCCGGGACCCTTACATACAAACAGTTTATACTGTTATTGTCACTGCAGTAAAATTGTATTCTCATTGTTATTACCTGAGCAAAATTAAATCGTTAAGCACCAAATGCAACTAAAATTCAGCTCTGGTGAATTAAATAGTTTACTAGTCAGAATTGCAAATCTAAGATTTGAGGCTACAGTGAGAAATGTGATTGGAAAAGTGATTCATTCTTCCAAAAGAAATTAAAAGATTTGTAGGAATGTCATCTGAAGCTGAGTTAACATGAAGCTCCGCCCCAAACTCACGCCATTGGCTGAGCTAATATTGTTATATCAGGCCACTCAAACAAACAGACATAAAATAGAAATATAAGAATGATATATCTTCTAATAAAGTTATCTTCTAATAAAGATAATTATTTATCATCAGAAGTTTTAGCTTGTATCCAAAGCTTTTTCATTATTATTCATCCATTAATTTCCGAACTCTATACACTCAATGGGGTTCTTTGTTGAACTATAGGGTTATTGACTCAATTTTAAAACCCTTTCGTCAAAATGATTATATATCAGGAGAAATGTCTTAAAGTGCCCCTGTAGTCAATAATTGTATCCCTTAAAACTCATCTTTGATCATCAAAATTACATATTTAAATGTTTTTTTTTTCCTGTGAACAAAAATTCATCATGCCTTAAAATAGCTTGAATGTAACTCTATGCCCTTGCTTCATACATGAATATGCTAATAGGCCCCGCCTCCACTCACTCACACCAGAGATTCAGGTAAACGCTGCACAATGGTCTCGCTCTTTACAACATCGGACACATAACGGTAATTAATATGATTAGCCTTTTGCTGGACTATGTTATCAAACAGCTAATAGTGTGTTGCTAATGTCACACAAACCATAGCTGTGTCCGAAACCGCTCACTCGTTCACTCATTCACTAATCCCTATAGTGTATGGCATTTGAGTGCACTATATCTGCAAGGAGTGAACGAAGTGAATTGAGTGAATTCGGATGCTGACGTTTACACTGTGTGTCGGAGCTGGAGTAGAAACGGCTTTGTCACGTGTAAGCCCCTTTCATACAGAGATTCCGGAAAATACACGGATAAAGTGACCCGGGATTTGACCCGGGTTCGTTTGATTTTGGTTCATTCACACTGCCAGTGATTCAGAGAGTGCGTTCACACACAACCTGTAAAAATCCCGTAAAGACACGTGACATCGATGTGACCTGTAATGTCTCAGCAGCGTCTTCAGTTTGCTTATTGCCCTCTCTCTCTCTCTCTCTCTCTCTCTCTCTCTCTCTCTCTCGAGAACCACGCTTGTGCATACTTTTCTCTGATTTGATCATAAACTTGCGCATTAGCCTACGTACCGTTTCACAGCTGGCGAATGATCCCGGCTTCAGCGTCACCACTACGACACGGCATTCGATGCTGGCATCAATCCCGGGTCGTGTTTGCATTCACACAGAAGGCGTTCTGGCAATTTCCCGCCAATTTGCCGGGATCATCGCGCTGTGTGAAAGGGGCTTATATGACAAAACTCCTTTAATCTTACATGTTACTTACTTTATAAAATAATATTAACAACAATAACAATCATAATGACTTTATTTTGTAATTATATATACCTCCGTGCCAGCTTTGTAGTTTCGTCGATTTAAATTGTTAGAAAGTCTCACGCTCACAGATGTGACGTGGTCGTTGAGATATAGTGATATAGAGATGGAACCCCTGAAAGTTCTCTATATGAAGCGCCTCACAGTTTTTGTTTTGTTTTTTGTTTTCTAAATGGGGGGGGAAGTCATTTTTATAATTGTTTGTGATTATTAAATATAACCAGGGAGGCTTTTATTGTGAAAAAAAAAAGAAAAAATCACATAATTTACGCCAAACCGTTAGAAGAATTGTGTTGAAGTTGCTGGTTGAGTGAACGCTCATTATGTGGGGTGTGATCAGAGACCCGGGACTGTATTTAAAGCCTCCTTAATGTCCTTAAACACCATAAATGTGAGTGAATGTCCCCTTCACCCTGTCCACAGGAATACTAATGAACCTTTGAGCGTTCAGGAAATCATCCTCAATGAAAATCATCCTGATGAAGGATAAAATGGCAATTTTAGATTAATGACTTAACAGTTCTTAAAGTCCCAAAAGCCACTCTCAGTTTTTCCATTATTCTTTTGTTTAAAGGTGATGTGTGTAATTTTTGATGTTATAATACTTTCTCCTATCCCAGCTTACACAGGAGACAGGGATAGTGTGTGTGCCGAACTCTATCCCACACCTTTAACAAGCAGCTTCCACAAACAATTATAAAGACATTTCAGTTTGTCTATTGCTCTGACCTGCAGATACCTTTACAGATGACCCAGGAATGAGCTTTCTGTCATCATTTCCTTGCCCTCATTTTGTTGATGAACCTTATGGGTTTCTTATGTAGAACACAAAAACAAGAAATCCCTTTAAAGTTGGCATGATACGATAGCCTTTTCTTCCCTATTGTGATGTATATCCGAGTGAAAGATTCTAGAACAAGAACAAATGTGGGCGGGGCTTGATTTTGTCCATGAGGAATTGATTGGATGATTGTGGTTTGCTATTGGCTGATCTCATGTGAGTGACAGGTTGCCCCGCCCTCTTCATCAGGGAAGAGATGCTGCAAGAGTGGGGGAGAATCATTTTGATTAAAGATTATTAATAAGATCAGTTTAATAAAAAATAATAATAATGTGCATGGGTTATTTATTTATAAAAAATGCTGCAATATTCCATAAAAAACAAGGATCGTCAGTTTTGATTTCATGGTGACTTTGACATGCAGAGACAACTATATGTACACCATGTGTGTGTTGATTCCCCAGAAATCAAAACATCGCTCTGTTTGCTTGACAATCTGTCACAGTAACCACTCAGCCAATGGCATGGGATTGGGGGCGGGACTATCTGCTGGTCTGACCAATGGCAGATGGGGAAAGTGTTAGGAGAACCTGTTTGAAGACAGGCGCTGTGTTCGAAAACGCCCCCCTATACCCTCATTCGCTATTCCCTGCATTACTCCACTAATATAGGCCAAAGGAGTGAATGAAAAGGGCTGATTCTTTTGCATAGTGTGTGCTTGCTGTTTAATAATTAATTGAAATGTAGCAAACTGGCAGCTCCAGCAGTAATGAAAAGATCTGGAAACTAACATGTATAAACCATAATTAAACAATTTAACAATCAATTAAAAAGGAATTTATACCTGTATGATATTACGCTGTAGCACGGTTTGGAAAACGGATGGATGCATGATTGAGCTGCGAGCGTCATGTTCTGGTCAGACGCGGGAATTCATTCAGCGTGCGACTCTCACAGTGCATTATGGGTATTCTCTAGCCGTTAAGCCGTACATCAGTTGTACACTCGTTATTGCGGTGCATTGTGGGATTGAATGAATGCACTCACTCAGTAACGTCCACTATGGTTTCGGACACCACTACAAATGGCTATTCTCTCAAATAGTGCCCCGATTAAGGGTATAGGGGCGGTTTGGGATGCAGCCAGGAAGAGTGTGTTTTGTTTGGTGAGGCTCGTGGTACAGTGATTCCATCAGGTTGCAGCAACTCTGATGTATAACATGATACTGAATGATTAACATATTCATGCACTGAAGTAGCCTGACGTTCGAGTCAGAATGTGAGTCTGATCTGCTCCATTGGGCTGTGATTATGGGCCGTGTTTCAACCGAACCAGGAAAGAAAATGCCTCTGCTCTCAATTGGATAGACCGTCCGACAACCAATCAGATCAGAGTAAGTGACGTATGTTCTTCACTCATCTTTCCGATCGACAAATGCCTTGATCAGGTCAAAGAAATCTCTTTGAAGATAATGCACAAATTCTACCCTGTCAAACATTTCCTTAGTAAGTTTAAGGAAGACATTGATGTAAGTTGCTCTTTTTGCACTTGGAAACATTATCCCACATTCTCTGGCGTTGTAGTCGTGTGAAAAAGTTATGGTATGAGGTGTCTGTGTTTATTAAGGAAAAGGTACTCTTTAATTTTGTTTTGCATTTTGAAAATGTAATTTTTGGATATTTAAAGTATGATAACAGTGTGATTTAATGTAATTAATCTGTTAATTTTATTAGTCAAATTTCATGTAATTAATCTGTTAATTTTATTAGTCAAATTTCACATCCATAAGTGTAAGTTTTCTAACAAAAAGTCCCTTTTCTCAGTATTCCTTAAAGAATTTGAAAATTACTTTTCTACTATTCAATCTAGTACTAATGGAAAAGCTATTAAGACTGTTAATTTGTTTACTGTCTTCAAAATCATTGATTGATACAAAGGCCTTGTATTTTTGCGATTTTTGTTATTTTTATTATTATTATTTATTTATATTTTATATATATATATATATATACATATACATATACATATACATATACTGTACATATATATATATATATATATATATATATATATATATATATATATATATATATATATATATATAGTGTGTGTGTGTGTGTGTGTGTGTGTGTGTGTGTGTGTGTGTGTGTGTGTGTGTGTGTGTGTGTGTTTTCTTTGCTCCCCTGGCTCTAAAATTGTATAAAAAAGACAAATGCCTTGATCGCGGTTCTCTGTTCCTCTTTTAAAAGCATGGCAGTAGAAATTGCAGTATGGCGTATAGTTCATTTATAAAATCACAAAGGTTGCAATTTGATATATATATTATATATGTGCTGCATGTTCCAGAGTGACAGTGTTCTTTTAGACTCAATCAGCTCATGATCTTAATATTATTATTATTAGGCTATAGGAATATTGCATATCCAAAAGAACATGGTGTATTACCATGATTTAATGTCCTAAAAACTAACTTTTTTACAAAAGTATATAGCAAAGTATAAGACTGTCTGAGAACAAACTTCTTAGCAGTCCATCTCGAGTTTCTTCACTGAACAGAGTATAGTCAATCCTCCAGAGATGTGCAGTGACGAGCTGATGTGTGTTTGTTGTGTGTTCTCTGTGAGGGGGATTGTGGAGAAGAAGAACGGCGTTTTTTTATTTGCTAGCGTGAGTCTGTGGTTGTGTTTAGCTCTGAGGGCGTCGTGCCAGTCGTGGCTCACACCGTCCCGCGCAGCAGGTGTTCCTCTGACCTTTCATCTCTCATCTCTCCATCTCTCATCTCTCCATCTCTCATCTCTCATCTCTCATCCCTGTTGATGAGCAACAACCCATTCAATTTTCTGCTTTGCTTCCCTGATCATGGATCCATCATCTGCATATTAGAAATCTGAAGACTGCCGTTCACGCACTATGTCATTGCGATTAAACGTGTCCCAGACAAAAGATGGCGAGTTAAATCCTGCGAATGCTCCCGAGCCTTGAGTGCTGTTGTCACACGGACAGGCTTTGAGATGCTGAGTGATCAGAGTGTGTTGTTAGCGTGTCGTCAGTGTGTGAATGGCGTTGAGGATTGTCTGTAATGGAGTGATTTACAGACACGGGCAGGAGGACAGTAATGGACTCTTCCATCAGCCGTTTATTAGAGAGAGCAGAACGATTCTCTTGACCCTGTCAATCATTCTTTATCGCGCTCTCCTTTACCGTGGGAACTGTAGTTTACGCCCAGGTACCAAAGTTACTACAGTTACTGCTAGTAAAATAAAACTGTGGTACATTGCTATTAACTGCTATAAAATCATTATATGTGACCCTGGATCACAAAACCAGTCACATGTCGCACGGGTTTATCTGTGGCAATAGCCAACAATATGGGTCAAAATTATCGATTTTTCTTGTATGCCAAAAATCATTAGGATATTAAGTAAAGATCATGTTCCATGCAGATATTTTGTAAATTTCATATCGTAAATATATAAAACATTTATTTTTGTGAGTGAATGCAGCACAATCGCGAATATAAATGGAGAAATTTAATGTCGATTTTCTCAATGTTTCTTTTTTTTTGCACCCTCAGATTCCAGATCTTCAAATAGTTGCATCTCGGTCAAATATTGTCATATCCTAACAACACATACATCAATGGAAAGCTTATTTAATCAGCTGTATACATCTCAGTTTCTAAAAACTGACCCATGTGACTGGTTTTGTGGTCCAGGGTCACATATAGAACATTGGTTGTAGTGTTTTGGACATTTGCCATGGCATGTTTTGTACCATAAAAACAATAATAATACTTAATAATACAATAATTGTACCATAATAATACTTATGGTTTTCAACATGGTATCATGTACGAAATACCATGTTTTTTGGTTTTACCATGGGAATACCCTGTTTTATATGTATTTATTTATTTATTTATTTTTTATTTATTGGTATAATAATGTCATAATCATGGTAATTATGTGGTTGTTGTTTGTTTTGACATGTAGGGCATGGTACTATGGTAATTACAGATTTTGGATGTCTTGCATAAAAATACAATGGTTATGGATTTCATATATTAAATAAATGCATCAAGTTTTGATGTGCATTGGTAATGCTAATGTTTTGGACATTTACTACGGTATATTTTTGGACATGTACCTGATAGTAATGCTATGGTTTTGGATGTGGTACCATGAGAAAACCATGATCTTTGAACATATTGTTTTTTCAGTGTGGCACTATGCAAATAGTACATTATTAATTTTTGTTGTTTTTTTGTACAATGCTAATACCCTGTTTTATATAGGGGTTTGGTCATGGTGCTATGTTAATATTGTGATTTTTTTTTTTTTTTTTTTTTTTTTTTTTTTGTTATCATTATTATTATAGTATGATATAGTATTATTATTTCATAATCATGGTAATAACTATGTTGTTACTATGTTTTTGTATAAGCGTATATTTATGTATACATTTTTTTATAGTAATATGAAATATGTAATATGTATGTTAATATGTAACATAGTAATATGAAATTACCAAATTTGTTTGTTTGTTTTCTGGTCATGGCGCCATGTGGCGATATAAAATTATACTATGGTAATACCACATTTTGGACATATCCCATAGATTACAATGGTTTTGGGTTTTGTACCGTGGTGATACCCTGTTTTTGGCCATGATGCCAGTGTAATACTATGATTTTTGGACATAATGCCATGGTAATATCTTGATCAGGCTAATACTGTGCTGTTGTTGTTTTGACATGTACATTCTGAAGATGATCATGACAATCATCTGATACCATCACATAGTTCCAGTAACGCTCTTTCCTCTCAGGGACTCTTTGGAGATGATAATATATTCATTCATTATGATTTTTTTATTTATTGTGGCTTCAGTAATTGTACTTTGCTGTTTAGGAGGTTACACTGTTAAACCGTTGTGTCCTGAAAACTAAAAGCTGTAAGAGTTTCCTCTGTGCTCTCTCTCTCATTCACATACACGCTCATTTGTTTTCATGCTCTCATTCTCTGTCATCTTCTTTCACTCGCTTCTTGGCATCTTCTTGCTCTCCCGCTCTTTCCTGCTCCCATGAGACGATCTTCTCTGTCTACATCTCCGTCTGTCAGCGATTACACACTTCACAAGTCCTGCTCTGCAAATCTTCTGGAGTCTCACATCTTTATTTTCCATTCGCTTCTGTGAAGATCTCTGTATACTGCGCATCCAAGAGCCTTTCATTTCTCCTTCTTGTTGTATACGATCTACCATTCGCGCTGTTCTTGGGCTATGGGTCTGCAACAATTAAATAGTTAAATTGCTTCTTTTTTTTAGTCACTAAAGAAAGTAGTTGACAATAAATGACATTCTTGATTAACTATAACTGGATATCTTGGCTAAGCAAAAATTATAAATTTTTGAATATTACTGGTACTAGTTCTGGTTGCTTCTTTCCATGAATTACAAAAAAAAAAAAAAAAATCATTGAGTTGAACTTGAGAACCGATTTCAGTGAATGAATCATTCGCACTGATTGTGAACTGGATCAACTGATTCTTTGAGATTTTCAGTTTACATTTTGATTTATTCCTCAAATGAAGCTCTTGTACTGTATATATGTAGAAGACTTGTTTATTTCTGTACTTTATTATTCTTTAAAAAAATAAATAAATAAATACTTTTGTGATCCAGATAAGGAAAAAAAAAAAAACAGTGACATAAATGTTCTGTCGTGAATTAAATACTATGGAAAAAAAGGCAAATGTAATTTCTACCAGAATAAGTTCAGGCAAGAATTAAAAAAAATGTGAATTCTATATTGGTACTTGATTTATTAAGCTTGTAGAAATTAAAGCGTAAATATCAACGTTATAAAATTAAGTAAAACCTACTCAACTCTCTGATACTGGTGTTCCCACACTCTAAGAAATGATATGTTGGCTTTAATTAACTATTTTATGTCAACCGGTCCCACATAACTGGGTTATGTTGGATTTATGTAACATTATTTATTTCAATAAACTTAAGTTCATTACATAAGGTTAATCCAATGCCGTTTAGTTGAATAAGGTTAACAGTCTTAATTTTGTCCAAAACAATTAAGTTAATTAAGTTCAATTATCCTAAAATTAATATTTTTACATTCAACCAAAACAAATAATCCAGTTTCATTATGAGTTTATTCAATGAATACATTCACTTTTTCTTTTTTTACAATTTTGTTTACATTTTTACAAACATTTCCATTGTGAACATTTACACAATAATTACTCTGTAAAGACTGCCTTCACTTTTCAAGAAAATAATTAATTAAAAAAAAAAGAAGCATATTGCCTTTAGGTGAAAGGATTTATCAATCATTACTTATAAAGGTGTTCTGCAAAAAAAGCAGCAAATAATTTATCAGTTGTTAAAAACAAGACTATTATTCAAAGGAATGTAAC
Source organism: Vimba vimba (assembly GCA_022828995.1). Lineage (NCBI taxonomy): Eukaryota > Metazoa > Chordata > Actinopteri > Cypriniformes > Leuciscidae > Vimba > Vimba vimba. The sequence continues at coordinate 3,175,406 of CM040840.1, forward strand.
ATGGTTGATATTGAAACAAAAGTACTGTAATAGTCAACAGTGCAACATTATAGAAAGCGCAGAAATGTTCCTAACCTCAGATTACAGGAGTAAATTTTTCAGGCGTAAATAAGACCAAGCATCGAAGAACACACTTATGCACATTGTTCAGGTTGTCATGTATTTAGATGCTGTAAATCATGATGCCAACATCTTTGTAAGGATCTGTAGCCTCTGCTCCTTCATGTTTGACCACATAGATTCCTAAGGTGGTCTTGCGTATTGAGGTTAGGACTTCATGTTCAACATCCTAAAAAAAAAAAAAAAGTCAAATACAAAAAGCAACAATTAAAAACAGATCAGTTGGTTTTAGAGAAACATACAAGATTTTTTATAAATGTAAATAATTTACCATGCACAAGGTTTGAGAGGGCCTAGTCCAGGTAAACAGCAAGTGCTTTCAAGATGCATTCACCTTTTCCCAGTGGTGTCATTCTGAACAATGAGACAAATAAGCAGTGTTCAGAATAATTAACACAAATTATGCCAAAGTTATTTATACAAGAGCCAAAAAAAATATTATCTGCAACTGCATCTGTGAGGGCCTCAAAATTCAGAGAACCAGTACAATAAAACTAATAAATGGTTCTAAATCAAAAGCTTTGCTACAGAAAAGCCATTAAATAATGTTGGATGTCAGAGCTGTTCCAATTGTAGGTGCATAAATCACAAATCTGATGCTGCTGAGAAATAGGGTAAAGCGACGAACAAGCTCTGAAATTAAAACAGAATTAAGCATATACATATTAACATTCCAGACCGTATATACCAAAATTCAAGGGATACCCAACAATTCTGTATTTTTTTACTGACACTTATGTCATTCAAACTCCCAAAGTCTTTTTTCCTTCCTAGGAAATTAAAATTTTCCTGGTTTTCCTGCTCTTTTCTGTCATTACAATGACAGTCAATGGTGAATTCTTCTTCCGAAGCTTCAATAGCATCAAACAATTGCATGTGACTTTAGAAGCTTCAGAACAGGAACTCACCATTGACTTTTATTCATGGACAGAAATGAGCAGGACAACCACATAATTTACCTTTTTAGTTAGAAAAGCTAAAAATAAAAGGGATTCGGTGACATGAAGCTGAGTAAATAATGTTCATCTTTGGGTATACTATTTAATCTATAGTGAATTATTGTCAGATTTAAAGTGATGAAGAATATAACAGAACATACCAGATTCATAACTGATAGGATGCTTACGATCTTCTGTGCCGCTGTTCCTTCTGTCTTTTTGAAAGTTTTGAGGAGCTGGGTTTAGAAATGAACAAAAAGGACAAATCAGGTTGGATGCTGATAAATTTGTGAATCGTTACAATATTATCATACACTAACAGTATTTCTTTAACAGCATTTATCTGAATTACATCTAAAAGACTTCAATTTATAATTTGGAATTGCATACAATAACCATCCAAGCAATTCATCACAGCTGACATTACTTATAAAGACTTACCTCTAAAGAGTGCTGGCTATCTGTTATTAAATTCAGCGACGAAAGGCAAATCTTCAATCATCTCATGCCTCCTGTGCGTAAATGTTCTGTCCATCAGCACCTTGATAACCTGCACAAGTATTGAGCATAAGTGGGACCACAGCGAATTCCATGTTTTAAAACTTTGTCTGTGTCCATGTACCAACCTGAAGTGTAAAAGCTTAGATCTGGATGTGTGAGAAGAGCCACAATCTATGCACCTCACATGTAGGACTCCAAAATTCTGAGGAAACAAAAAATGAATATGTGAGTCAAAGAATAATAATAATACAAAAACACAAAAAAAACAAACAAAAAAAAAAAACTCTAGGTTGCTGACTAATAAACTGTAGTAAAATTATTTTGGATGACCTAATAAGCTGTTTATTGCCATAGGCCCATGTGTTATTCTGTACTTCAAAAGTTTCAGAGTTATTATCTGACATTAAATAAAAATGCTCAACATTAAGGAAGTTATTAAAATGTATACTAAAACTAGATAAAACTGCTTTATTGGGGCACAACATGGAGAAACTCTTATTAACTAGCAATTTTATATTAAAAAATAAGGTCATTTGCCATTTTTTGTATGGGTGAATTCAAACATTATCAAAGTTTAGCGAGTTTAAAAGATCACATAAGAGCTAAAAAACGCTAACAACACCACTTGAGGACGAGTGCTAAAAGCAACTTCAATAAAATACCAACAAAAACAGCGATTGACTATTCTAATTTACTGACAGCCTCAATATTAAAGGATAGGAAGTAAAATAACTCACCTTTTGGTCCAGATAAATACAAAATGTTGATTGCATCCTCCGTTTGAGCATGATTTGATTCCCTCAAAATGGAGAACAAGCGCTAAAAGATAAGTGTCGCATTTAACGTGCTTTGTAATATTTTCGCATGCGCAAATATAGCTCCACCTGTTGACCAAAGTGCGGTACTGCAGCAGTAACACAACTGCATTTCGTTAATTTAACTTAAGTGAGTTGTGTAAATTTGACAAATTACTTTTTCTAATTCTGTCAACACAACTGTTTTAGTTTTAATGCACAAACACAAGAACATTATTTAATTTGAGCATAGTTACATTTCTTTGGATCAACAACAGCCATGTTTCATTTTTTAGAGTGCATCATGCACTGGGACATGAATAAGGGTGCATTTTTCACTTTTTTTCAGCTGTATTTACAGTATTTTGTCATTGCTTTTGTTATTAGGTTTAGTAAAGTTGCTGTTTTGTGGTATCTGGAGTTCATTTTCATAAAATGTTCATAAAACAAAGTATTGCAAAGTAAACTTTAAGTAGAAATATTACAGTTACTTTGGTTTGTTAATTTTACTTAACGTAGTTAAGTAAAAGGGATTGAAAAATGCAATTAAACGGAAGAACTTGCTTTATAAGGAGTTTTTTAAACAAAGAACCAAAGAGGCGGAAAATAAGTATAAGAAATATAAAAATAAATTGACTAATATCTTGAGGAAAACTAAGAAAGATTATTATAATAAATTAATAGAAACTAAGAAATCTGATGTGAGGGAAATGTGGAAAATATTGAATAAAGTAATAAAAAAATCTTCTGGCCAGTTAAGTTATCCTAAATATTTTAATATGGGAGACAAAGACAATTATAATATGATAGAGGTGGCAAATACTTTCAATACATTTTTTGTCAATATTGGGAAAGAGCTGGCAGAGAATATTCCTGACCCCAGAAATGAGCAATATGGTTATTGCTCTATTGAAAGAAATGTAAATTCAATGTTCCTTTCTCCGGTGGAGGAAAGTGAGGTAATTCAAATTGTTTCAAAATGTAAGAATAAAACTTCAAATGATTGTAACAATGTTGATATGACGGTGGTGAGAAATGTTATTGATGCCATTTCAAAACCTCTTACCTATATTTACAACTCATCATTTCAATCTGGCACATTTCCTAATCAAATGAAAATAGCAAAGGTCATTCCACTCTATAAATCAGGAGACAAATATCAATTTACAAATTATAGACCGGTTTCACTGCTTCCACAATTTTCAAAAATTCTGGAAAAACTTTTTATCACTCGTCTTGACAACTTTTTGGAAAAAAATAATATATTTAATGAATGTCAGTATGGATTTAGAGCAAAAAGGGCAACATCACTTGCTTTGTTAGATTTTATAGAAGAAATATCAAGTTCAGTAGATAACAAAATGCATACTATTGGAATATTTGTTGATTTACAGAAGGCGTTTGATACCATCAATCATGAAATTTTGTTAGGAAAATTAGAGCGATATGGGATCCGAGGAAAGGTATTAAACTGGATAAGAAGTTATTTGACTCAGCGAAAGCAGTTTGTGAAGCTGGGAGATTATTTTTCTGAATGCTTGGAAATTTCTTGTGGAGTCCCACAGGGGGCAGTGTTAGGCCCAAAATTGTTTCTTATTTACATTAATGATTTATGTCAAGTGTCAGAAGTATTGAAATTAGTGTTGTTTGCTGATGACACTAATATTTTTTGTTCAGGCAGTGATCTACAGTTGCTAGTGCAGGAGACAAATAAGGAATTAGAGAAGATTAAATTATGGTTTGATACAAACAAATTATCACTAAATTTAAAGAAAACAAAATTAATGATGTTTGGTAATGGTCGAAATAATTTGCAAATTGAAATTAAGATGGATGGAGTGGTCATTGAAAAGGTTAATGAAATAAAATTTTTAGGAGTTATCATTGACAATAAAGCGAACTGGAAACCACACATTAGTTATGTTAGGAGTAAGGTTTCAAGGAGTATAGCAATAATTGGCAGAGCAAGACTAGTTTTAAATCAGAAGTCTTTACGTATGCTTTATTGTTCATTAGTTTTGCCATACTTTACTTATTGTGTGGAAATGTGGGGAAACAATTATACAACAACAGTTCAGCCACTTGTCATTTTACAGAAGAGAGCTTTAAGGATCATTCATGGGGCGGGTTATAGGGAACATACTAATATATTTTTTATGGAGTCCAAATTACTAAAATTTAAAGATTTGGTGGATTTACAGACTGTGCAAATTCTATATAGGGCAAAGTGTAATGATTTACC